>VMDO01004490.1:55456-124679 GCA_007922755.1 Pedetes capensis | reverse complement strand
TTTTTTTTTTTTTTTTTTTTTTTTTTTTTTTTTTTTTTTTTTTTTTTTTACTTTTTGAGACAGGGTCTCGCTAAATTACACAGACTGCCTCTGGTCTCGAACTTGCGATCCTCCCGCCTCCGACTCCCGAGCCGCTGGGATTACAGGCATGCACCACCATGCCCGGCTATGTTGGCTTTCTTGGTGGTGTCATCTGTAGTGTTGGGGTTTAAACTTCAGTGCAGTATGGTTTACCTACTTTTCTCTTAGAATTTATACTCCTGGTATCATAGCTGAGAAGACCTCGCATAAGTCCAGGTTCATAAGGATTTGTTCTTTTCCTGTCTTTTAAGAGTTTTATGGTTTTATCGCTTACATTTAGATCTTAATTTTGGTGCACAGGGTGAGTTAGGGGTCCAAATTCATTCTTTTGCATGTGGACACATATTGTTGTTAGGTGCCCTTGAGTCGGGTCCAACTCACAGTGACCCCATGTACAACAGAATGAAAGACTCCCTGACACTGTGCCAGGCTCATGATCTTATTTAGGTTTAAGCCCATTGTTGCAGCTACTGTGTCATCCATCTAGTTGAGGATTTTCCTTTTTTTTTTTTTTCATTGACCTGCTACTCTCCCAAACATGATGTCCTTCGTCAGGGATTGGTCCTTCCTGACTACTTGTCCAAAATACATAAGACACAGTCTAGCCATCCTTGCTTCCTAGCTGCACTTCTTCTGGGACAGATCTGTTGGTTCTTTTGGCAGTCTATGCTATATTCAATATTCATCTCCAGCACCATAGTTCAAAAGCATCGATTCTTCTCCTGTCTCCCTTATTCAACATCCAGCTTTCACAACCATATGATGCAACTGAAAATACCATGGCATGTGGACACATAGCTGTCCCAATGTCACTGACTGAAATACTATTCTTTCCCCCCACTTAATTGTTTTGCCCACTTCCAGAAAATCAGTCACCATGAATGTAAGGAAAATTCCTGGACTCTCAGTTCTGTTCCACTGACCTGTACCTCTGTCCCCAGAACAGTAGCATAGGATCCTGATTTCCACAGCTTTACAGTGTGTTTCGAAAGCAGAAACTCTAAGTCCTCCAACCTCATGCTTCCTCTCATTTTCTCCCTGCTCCCATGATCCTTTGCATTTCCATATGAATTTTAGGATCAGCTGACCAATTTGTGTAACAACACAAACTGGGGTATGGTTAGAGGGATTATGTTGAATTTGTAGACCGATTTGAGGCACACTATTGTCTTACCAACATGAAGTCTTCTGAGCCATGACCAGGGAGTATCATCCATTAATTGTGATTGCCTTCAATTTCTTTCAACGGTGTTTATGATTCCCACGGTACAAATCTTATGCTTCTTTTGTTAAATTTATATCTAAGTGTTTTATTTTCCATGTTATTGTAAGTGGAATTTTCCTTAATTGTATTTTCATACCATTTGCTGGTAACGCGTAGATACGATGGATTTTTGTACATGAATCTCATTCCCTGCAACCTTGCTTGACACACAGTTATGCTAGTCTAATGGGTTTTTCTGAGTGTCGATTCCTTGGGATTTCCCATAGACAGAATAACATCATCTGGAAATAGATACATGTTGGTTCGTATGTTCTAATTTGAATGCCTTTTATTTCATTTTCTCGCCTAGTTTCCTGGCTGTGACTGCTAGCACGGTGGTGCCTGGGAACAGGAGAGCAGAACCTTGCCTCATTCCTGATGTGGGGGGAGGGAGGCCCTGGGGCTTCTCCACTAAGTACGAAGGTCGCCGCAGTGCTGTATGGGTGCTTTTGTCAGGCGGCAGCAGCCCCTTTTGTTCCTAACTCATTGAATGTGTTTATCACAAAAGTGCTAGGTTTCGCTAAGTACTGTTCTATCTATTGAAATGATCGTACTGTCTTTTGTTCCTTTCTCTTCTAATGCGGCATATTACGTGAACAGATTTTCATACGACAAATCTACCTTCTGTTCCTGGGGTAAATTCCATTAGGCCATGATATATAAACCTTTTTTACATGTTGCTAGAATCAGTTCGATGGCAGGAGGTTTTTGGAGAATTTTTTCATCTGCAGTCATAGTACTGCACCAGGACAATGGGCCCGCTCGCTCTTCTTCCTCTTAGTGCCTCTGTCGGTCTCTCGGATCAGGTCAGCGCCGGACTTAGTCAAAGAATGAGTTGGGAATCTTTCCTCCTCCTTTATTTTTTTGGCACATTTATGAAGGATTGGTAATAGGTCCTTGAGCATTGGTTAAGATTCACCGGATGCGTCAGTGAGCCCAGGACCTGGTTTTCCTTTGTGAGAAGATTTTTGGTGTTTTTTGTTTATTTTTAACTTCAGACTCAATCTGCGTACTTGTTAAAAGTCTATTAAAATTTGTTGGTTCGTCTTGAGGCAATTTTGGTTCGTTTCTTCTCTCTGTGACTTTGTCTCCTTCCTCTGACGTCATTTAACTTGTTGGCATACAGTAGTGTATGGAATCCCTTTTTATGCTTTCTTCCCCTGGAAGATCACTAATCTTACACATTTCTGTGGTCTGAGTCTTTTCTCTCTTTTTCTCAGTCAGTAGAACTAAAGATTTGACACTTTTGTTCATCTTTTCTAAGAACCAAACTTGTGTTCATAGCAACCAAACTTGTGCTTTTGTTGACTTTCCTGTCTTACATTCTGTATTTCATTTATTTCTGCTCTAATCTTTATTGTTTCCTTCCTTTGCCATGCCTTGGGATTAGTTTATTCTTCCTTTTCCAGTTTTTGAAGTTGCAAGAGTAGGCTATTGGTGTGAGAGCCCTCTTCTAGTTTAACACGCGCACCTGCAGGTCTAAGTGTCCCTCTGCACAGTCTCACTTGCGTTAGTTGCTTCTCATGAGCTCTGGTACGCTGGGTTTTTTCATTTTTATTCATTTAAATCCACTTTATAATCTCTTTTGAGATTTCCTCTTTGACTCATTGCTATTATGGAATGTGTTGTTTAATTTCCAGTACGTGTGAATTTGAAATTTCCTTTTATTATCAATTTACAATTTATTTTTCATTGTGGTGTTGTTAGGTGCTGTCAAGTCAGGTCTGACTCATAACAATCTTATGTACAACACTAGAAAACACTCCCGTGCCCATTGTTACAGCCACTGTGTCAATCCATCTAGTTGAGGATCTTCCTTTTTTTGCTGACCCCCCACTCTCCCAAACATGATGTCCTTCTCTAGGGATCAGTTCCTCTTGACTACATGTCCAAAATATGTAAGACGCAGTCGAGCCATCCTTGCTTCCATGGAGCGCTCTGGTTGCACTTCTTCTAGGACAGATCTGTTGGTTCTTTTGGCAGTTCATGGTATATTCAATAATTGTCCCCAGCACCATAATTCAAAAGCATCAATTCTTCTCCTGTCTCCCTTACTCATTTTCCAGCTCTCACAGCCATATGATGCAACTGAAAATACCATGGCACGAGTCAGGCGCACCTTTGTCTTCAATATGTCATCTTTACTTTTCAACACTTTACAGAGGTCTTTTGCAACAGCTTTTCCCAATCCAACGTGTCTTTTGATCTCTTGACTGCTGCTTCTACAGGTGTTGATTGTAGAACCAAGTAAAGCAAAATTGGACAGCCTCCGTCTTTTCTCCATTTATCATGAAGATAACTGACCCAGTTGTAAGGATTTTTGTTTTGTTGATATTGACATGCAATCCATACTGAAGGCTGTGTTCTTTGATCTTCATCAGTAAATGTTTCAAATACTCTTCCTTTTCAACAAGCAAAGTTGTGTCATCTGCCTAAGGCAGGTGGTTAATGAGTCTTCCTCCAGTCCTGATGCCACATTCTTCTTTATAAAGTTCAACTTCTTGGATTATTTGCTCAGCATAGCACTTGTCTCTCAGTTTGCTGTACTGTGGGGGCTTGTGTGCTGCTGTGATGCTGAAACCTGTGCCATCAGCATTAGATACCAGCAGGGTCACCCATGGTGGACAGGTTTCAGCTGAGCTTCCAGATTATGAAAGACTAAGGAGAAGGACTTGGCAGCCCACTCCTGAAACAACTAGCCATTGAAAACCCTATAAAGAGCAGAGAAACATTTTTTCATTGTAGTTAGAAAAAAAACTTTGTATCACTTAACTCTTTTAAAACTTCCTGAGATTTGTTTTCTTGTCTAACACAGTCTCTCCTAAAAAGCGTCCCATGTGTATGTAAGAATAATGTGCATTTTACTACTATTGGATGCGGAATTCTATTAATATCTGCGAGGTCAAGTTGTTTATACACATTGAGTTTCCCTTATTGGAAATGCTTGGGACCAAAAGTGTTTCAAATTTCAAGGGTTTTCAGGTTTTGAAATATTTGTATAGACTTTACCAGTTGAGCAACCCTAATCTAAAAATCCCAAATCCAAAATTCTCCAAAATTTTGTAATTACCTACATAATTACCTTTACTGACACTTTTTGTTACTTTCTTGTGTTCCTTGCTTTCAGCCGGAAGAACTTCCTTTAGCATCTCTTGCAAGGCAGATTTTCTGCCACATTATCTGGTGTGGTCTTTATTCCACCTTCACGATTAACGATAGATTTAGCGGATGTAAGATTTTTGGTTGGCAGATTTTCCTTTTAACACTTTGAGTATGTTACCCTCTGGCCACCTGGCTGCCGTTGCTCTAAGGAAGCTGTCGTCAGCCATATTGAGGTCTCTCTGTGTATTAATTGGTGTTTCTCTCGCCGCTTTTAAATTTCTCTGTGTCTTCAGTGTTTCGCTGAAGATGTGTGTGGGTGTTTCTCTTTGTCTTTATCCTGCTTGGAATGCTGCGCTTGGATGGGAGGCTGTTTCATCAGAGCTGAGAAATTTCCAGCACTATTTGCTTGCGTGCTTTCTCTCTCTCCCTCCTCCTCCCCTCCTTCTTGTACGCTCAGCACACACATGTTCTGTGCCTAAGGCTGTTCCACGTTTCACTGAGGCTCTGTCCATTTCTCTTAATTTTTCTCTATCTATTCTTCGCCTGCAGCGGTAGCCCTGTGGCATCCAATCCCGTCAGATCTCGGAAGCTAAGCAGGGTCAGGCCTGGTTAGTACCTGGATGGGAGACCACATCGGAACACCAGAAGCTGTAGGCTTGGGAGAAGGGCCTGGCAACCCCCTCCCAAAAATCAATCTGCCATTGAAAACCCAATGCATAGCAGAGAAGCACTGACAATAGTGTTTCCCCTGTTGTACAGAGGGTCGCTATGAGTCGGATACTGACTCGACGGCACCTAACAACAACAACATCTATTCTTCAAATTGCCTAGACCTAACTGACTTATTAAATTCACCGCTTATGTCTTCTGCTGAGCGTCCATCATGCGTAGAATGCAAAATGTCCCCACAGGCTCATGCTGAACGCTTGGTGCCTAGCTGACGTGCCACGTGGGGGGCTGTGGAGCCTTGAGGAGGTGCGACCTGGCTGGTGGAGGTTGGTTGCTAGGGCTGGGTTTTGAAGATGGCACCCAGCCCCAGCCCCAGGGACCGAGCCTCTGCTCCTGTCCACTGCCATGTGGACGGGTGTCCTGTGCCACAGGCCTGGGCTGTGGGCTCCACCCCGCCTCCCTGCCACGGTGGGTGGGGCCTCTGAAGCTGTGGCTGAAACCAACCTCTCTTCCTTTAAGTTGTTCCTGACAGGAGTTTTGTCCCGTGGTGCCCAAGTCGCTAACGTGGTCCCCTAGTGAATCTTCTCGTTTACTCATTACACTTATCTGCTAGGAGTTTCCAACGATGTCCCCGTCACTAGAAGCACACTTAGCATGTGGGTCTGGGTTCCTAACACCTTTCTCCATCCAAAGGACCCAGAGCCTCCGGGATAAGAGGCTGGCTCTAGGGCTGGGGCGGGCTGGGATTTAGCTCAATGGGTAGAGCACTGCACTGCAGTCTCTGAGGTCCCGAGTTCAATTCCCAGCACCACAAAAATCAGAGAAGGACCTGGCAACCCACTCCCAAGGCAATCCCGAAACAGTCAGCCATTGAAAACCCTATGAGGGTCGCTATGAGTTGGACACCGACTCGACGGCACCTAACAACAACAACAACTAGGGCTGGGGCAGGGATTATGGGCGAGGAGCCTGGGTCTTCTTGTGAAAAGCCTAAGCCTAAGGGGCTCGGAGGCAAAGGACAAGTGCTCCCTGGAGCCAAGGCTGGGGTAACGTGAGCAGTGAAGTGAAGTAGCGCGAGATCATTACCCAAAGCACAAAACCACTGTCCGTGAGTCCACGCAGATGTTCATATACGATCGACCACGTTCCTAGGGAGAGGCGAAGATCCCACGCAGAGGAGGTCCAGATCATTTCTGTCTATACCGAGCTCTCCCCGCTCCATAGGTTGGGACTGAGCAGAGGTTTCCTCCCACAGACTGCAGCAGGAGAGGCAGAGGAGGGAGGCCTCGCAGAGGAGGAGCCTGGCACGGCAGCGATGCGTGGCGTCGACAATGTGCCGCATGGCATGGGGTGACGGCTGTGGCACGTTCCCCGTCTGTCTTCCTCCCCAGGCTCCCAGTCCTGGCCTAACCATCAAAAAAACATTTTAACTGAGGGACATCCTACAAATTCCCCCACATTTCTTGTATTTGGGGCCCTAAACTTATTTTTCTTCCACAAGGCTGTCAGCTTACCATGGTCTGGAGGCTTGCGTGTTGCTGTGCCACCCGTATTTCAGTTACCAGCAGGGCCACCCATGGTGGACAGGATTCAGCTGAGCTTCCAGACTAAGACAGACTAGGGAGAAGGACCCAGAAGCCCACTCCTGAAACGATTAGCCATTGAAAACCCTATGAGTAGCAGGGAAGCATTTTCAAGCAGAGTGCCAGAGAATGGGCCCCTCAGACCGGAAGGCATTCAAGAAACGACTGGGGAAGAGTTGCCTCCTAAAGTAGAGTCAACTTTAATGACAGGAGTGGAGTGAAGTTCTAGGCCCTCCACTTGCTGATGTGGCGCGACTCAAAATGAGAAGCGACATAGTGGGTGCAACAATGCGCTCAAACATAAGAATATTGTGTGCGTGGCACAGTGTTGGGTAGCGTTGTGTTCTGTTGTACCGAGGGTCGCTCTGAGTCAGTTCCAGCTCAATGGTGCCTGACAACAGCAACAAAAACAAACCAGTCTTCCAGGTCTCGTAGCCATTGCTTCACGATTTCTGTGTCCTTATAATGTCTCTCACGGCTCCTGTTTTTTATACCTCATCTCCCAGGCCGCTGGCTTGTCCAAGCCGTGCTCTTCTACCGTGCAATCTCCTACTGGAATTGCTCTTCCTAACTCCAGGAGCACAGCCCACGCTGCACCCGAGTCTCCTTACGGGCCATCACTGTCGTCATTTTTGTTGGATTCTCCTGTCTCTGGCACGGTTCCACGCGCTCCTCCGCCTCTGACGGAGCCCTCTCTCAGCTTGTGCCTTGTTTGGGCCGTTGTCCGTCCTGGCTGGCTGTGATGCCTATGTATTACACCACCGGCAGCTATTCTGTGGGTGGCAAAGGCCAGGCAACCTCTCCCTGCTGTGGCCCATGGTGTTGAACAGGGGCAATGCAGTCTTGGGTCCCTTGGCCGCTGTGTCTTCCAGGCTCCTCCTGCTGTCCCAGGGCTGGGGCTGGGGGGACTTGGCCACCGTGGGCTGGGCACCTGTTGCAAAGTGGGAAGGAGGACAGACCTGAGGACAGGGCAGACATGGCGTCTTCTAGACCCTCCTGACGTTAGGCCAGGAAGTCACTGTGGGCCCCTAAGGCCACGCCCCAGACATCAGGTGCCGGCTGCGTTGCTCATGCACCAAGGCCAAGGCCAAGGCCGCCTGTCTCCGCTTTTCTCCCAGGCCTCGAGAAGAGGCGCTGGAGGCTGGGGGAGAGCTCTGAACCCCTAGCCGGCCCCTCCCAGGCTTCCCCCCCCCCCCCCGCAGCTGGCCCTGGGCCGGCCGTGATGCAGGGCTGCTTCCCGGGGTGCCCTGGAGCGAGAGCACAGCATCAGTCTTGGGCCCTGGACGGAAGTAAGTGCCCCTCGTCCTGGGTCAGTCTGTGTTTGTGATGGATGCCCGCTCCACTCTCACCTGGGGGTTTGTCACCTGAGCTCTGTGGGGGGGCACTGGAGGCGGGTGCCACACGCCAAGTGCCCAGCGTGGGAAGTGAGCTGGAGAATGCATCCCAGCCAGGGAGCTTTGTTCCAGGAACTTGGCAAGACCATGTGCTTGGTAACCCACCCAGGCCTCCACTGCAGGAGGGCGGGCCATCCCCAAGCCACAGCCTGAACTCACCGTCACCTTCCTCAGGGCAGACGCTCTTAGAGGGTGAGGGACACAGGATGACCTGGCCCACAAACGGCCTCCCTGGAAGCCGCATCCAGGCTGGGGCTCAGAGGCAGCTTCAGGAACATCTCGCCGCTGGCTGAGGCGCCGAGGGGACGAGACAAGAAGTGAGGAGTGAGGGTCAGAAAGGAGGACACGTAAGTTGACATCTCTAGGGTGGGCAGTATAGTTTCCACAGGAAAACATTCCAAGAAACTTTAAAATTAGAAGTGATGAGTTGCTGGGCGCGGTGGCGCAAGCCTGTAATCCAGCCGTTTAGGAGGTGGAGGCAGGAGGATTGCAAGTTCAAGACCAGAGGCAGTCTGTGTAACTTAGCAAGACCCTGTCTCAAAAAGTAAAAAACAAAACAAAACAACAAAAAGCGGCGGGGGGTGGGTGGGTGGGCTGGGGGTGCAGCTCAGTGGTCCAGCACTTGTAAAGCATGCAAGCCCAAGGCCCTGGGTTCAACCCCCAGTACCACAAAAAAAAAAGAAAGAAAGAAAGAAAGAAAGAAATGATGAATTTTGATATAAGAGAATAGTAAGGTGACAGTATTGCTGTGCAATCATCCACACTGACTGGAGAAAGTAATAGAGAAAACATACCATTCCCCACAGCAGTACATGTCTGAGGCATCTAGGAATAAATATAAGAAAGAGGTGGGGCATCTGAATGAGAAAATAACAGCCCTTACTGAAGCCCGTGCCTGAAGTTTTCATAGCGGGAGGTATGCCCAATTTTAAATGTACAATCGTCTCTAGCAAACGCGGTTTCATTTAACGTCCCAACAGAGCTCCGCAGGGCACCAGATCTGGCGGCTCACCACTTCACCTGGAATACCGAAGGACCAGGGAAGGTCAAGACCCACTTGAAGAGAAGCGGAAGTTGGGGGAGAGATGCCCCACCACGTGGCCTGACTTCCTGCAGAGCCACAGTGAAGATATGCAGGGACCAAGACCGCAGCAGAGCAGAGGGCCGGCTGACCTACGTGTGTGTGAACTTGGTGGGCAGCAGGGGTGTCTACACAGCAGCTGGGCCCAGGGGGTTAGGTCCTCGAATGCCACTGGTTGTTGTTGTTGTTGTTGTTAGGTGCCATAGAGTCGGTATCCGACTCATAGCGACCCTCATAGGGTTTTCAATGGCTGACTGTTTCGGGATTACCTTGGGAGTGGATGGCCAGGTCCTTCTCCCATTTTTTCGGTGCTGGGAATTGAACTCAGGACCTCAGAGACTGCAGCGCAGCGCTCTACCAACTGAGCTAAATCCCAGCCCTGCCACTGGTAGCAAGGCCAAATAATTCTGACTATTGTCATAGAGAGAATCAAGTTCAGATGAGTCAAAGTTCTACGTAGGAAAGAAAACACTTCAAAACATTTAGAAGACGCTCTGGGGCAATAATGCTATGATGTCAGCATGTAGAAGTCTCATAACTGAGACCTGAGACCTGTAACAAAAACCATAAAATTAAAGTTTGATAAAGTTGTCTATATTATAATTAGTAGCATCTGTATGACAAAAGCCAACAAAGTTAAAAGACCAGCCACATGCCAGAAGGGAATATTTGCTATAAACATAACAGACAAATGATTATTACCCAGCGTATATAGCAAGCTCACACAAATCATTAAGACAAATGCGGAAAAAAAAAGAAAAAAGAGCAGCAAATTAATGCAACCATGTACCGTCATCAGATTAACAGAGGTCAAAGATCTAACAGCAACCATGGAGGTAAGGGGTGATAAATTGTTACATGTTGCTCAAGAGAAGGTTCTCTGATTCCATCCTTTGGAGAGAAATGTGGCTATTCCTAGTGGAATTGGAGCCAGGCATGTCGCTGCGCTTGCAAGTCCATCTCTCCTTTCCAGAATGGAGATATGACTGCATGTCTGCATGTTGCACAAAGCGTTACCCAAGGGTGTGCCTGGTGGAATATTAGAACAGCAGAGACTATGGAGCAGAAGCAGTCTCCACACATGAATACTCAGAGGTGGAGTGATACAGGGATTAGTGTGTTATATTCATAACAAATTATCATGATCCAGTACATATAAAGAACACATACAAATCAATAGGCTGGGATTTAGCTCAGTTGGTAGGGCGCTGTGCTTCAGTCCCTGAGGTCCCAAGTTCAATTCCCAGAACCGAAAAAATGGGAGAAGGACGTGGCAATCCACTCCCAAGGCAATCCCGAAACAGTCAGCCATTGAAAACCCTATGAGGGTCGCTATGAGTCGGACACCGACTCTATGGCACCTAACAACAACAACAACAACAACAAATCAATAAGACAAAGGCAAAAGCAATAGTTGGCCTTGCACTGACATGGACTACCTGAAAATGGACGTTTGAATATACAAAAGAGCAAATGGCTCAGATTACGTACGCAGTGTGACACCATTCTATACAAAGTATTAAAATGTACACAGCTTTACTAAACCCACATGACCTGTGGTAGCGAGGTATCAAAACAGAGTTGACAAAGCTGTTGAGGAGAGAGGAACACAGGACTCTATGCGTATTCATCTCTAAAGGTAATTACCTGAACCAAATATGGCACAAAAATAATATGTGTTATGTCTGGGTTAATATTTGGTAAGTCTGGGATAAACCTACATATTATCCCATATGACATGCTCTGAATGTTCAGACTATCCCATAATAAAAACACCTGGACAAAGGACACAGATCTTAGGGGGAAAAAACTGAGAAGAAATATAAGAAAACAAAAGATGCTAAGATAGCAGAAGAGGATGAAAAATGAGCCCGCAGAGCTCAGGATAGAAATAAAGAGAAAACTAAACTATTTCAGAAACGCAACTGGAGGTCGGGACTCTGAACGCCACCTCAAGGACAAGTATTCATCCAAGAGATAATAATTGAACACCTGCCGAGAGCGCAGCCCTGGGGACGCCAGCGGCCCGGCCCCTCCCCTCCCGGAGCTAAGTGTTCTGGGAGTGGGAGGCGGGCAGTCTGCAGCCAGCACAAAATAGTCAGAAGAGGCGATTTCATACTGTGCTGCCCGGGAGGTGGAGGAACGCCCCATGCCACGTGGCAGGACAGGATGGGTGCTCCCGGGGCAGCCTCCAAGATGCCAGCCTCTTCTGGCACCTGTGTGCAAGAGCTGGACCATGCTCGACTGGGGCAGGGTGTGGGGTGTTGGGTGTGGAGTGTGGGCCTAGCACAGTGGGAAAGCGGGGTGAGCACGTGGCCTGGAAGACGGGCACAGCCTGGGAGGCTGCACAGGTACTGGAGCAGCCTATGTCTGCCTGCATTGGAGGAGACCAGGGGTCGGGGGGACTGTGTGGTTCTGGGCAGCTGAGAGATCCTTGCATCCCTGAGCAGTGGTGTGGGCAGGGCAGGGGGACCAGGGTGCAGTGGAAGAGGTCAGGAGGAAAAGGCTCTTAGAGAGCAGAGGGGCTCCTGGCTTCCGTCCAAACAAAACAGAACAAAAGAGAGGAAGAAAAAAGAGCTAGGAATGGGCGAGAAAATGCTCTGCACGGCTGGCCCAGGCGGGAGGGACAGCTCCGGGTGGCCCTCAGGGGGAGGGGCTGCTGGAGGGACTGGACCTGCCCTGCAGTGAGGTGGACGAGCAGAGAGGACGGCCAGGAGCATCCAGCCTGGGTCACTGCTGCGTGCACAGATGGCCAGGGAGCTGAGGCCAACCCGTGTCCATGGAGTCCAGAACTGCCCGGCAGCCAGGGAGAGCTGGTGGGGAAATGGAAGAAGCCCCCTCAGCTGGCCCGGCCCCGCAGTGGTCAGTCCCTCCACCTCCCCGGTCCACCTCCCTCCTCCTCCTCCTCCTCACTGCAGCCCTGCCGCAGCCCCACATGGAGGGACCTGGGCCCTGTCCTGCTTCTTCTCGAGAGGCAGAGAAGACCCTGGAGGTCGGGAAGGTGAGAGCGGCTGGCTGGGGTCCAGCCCCAGACATTCGGGGGGATGGGCAACCCTGGGGGGCCCAGCCTGTGGTCAGCCAGGTGCGCTTTGCTCTGGACTCTTAGGGGGCCACTGCTCAGAGACAGGACGGGGAAGCCAAGACCTGAGGACATACATGGAACTTGATTCCTTCTCTCTCCTCTCTCTCTCTCTCTCCTCTCCTCTCCTCTTCTCTCTCTCTCTCCTCTCTCTCTCTCTCTCTCATTCCTCTCTCTCTCTCTCACTCCTCTCTCTCTCTCCCTCTCTCTCCTCTCCTCTCTCTCTCCCTTTCTCTCCTCTCCCTCTCTCCTCTCTCTCTCCCTATCTCTCCTCTCTCCACTCTCTCCTCTCTCTCTCTCTGCTCTCTCTCTCTCTCCTCTCTCCACTCTCTTCTCTCTCTCGCTCTCTTCTCTCTTTCTCTCTCCCCTCCCTCTCTCTCGCCTTTCTTTTTTTGACACAATCTCCCTGTGTAACCCAAAGTGGCCTCAAACTCGCTATGTAGCCCAGGCTGACCTCGAACTTGAGACCCTTCTGCCTCCACCTCCCGAGTGCTGGGATGATGTGTGGCCACCATACCTGAAGCTAATTCTTGATGGGGACCAGTGAGAGGACATCCAGGTTCCCAGGAGACATGAGTTTTGGCAGCAAAAGGCCACAGGAACACAGGAGGGTACAGCCTTCTTGGCAACAAGTATCATAACCGGCGCTTGGTTGGTCACGGCTATGGGGTCTGCCTGCGTCCCTGCCCGCAGTCTGTGCAAGGCTGCCCCTGGCTCCCACAGGCCCCACGTTCCTTGGCAGTGGCTGCTGGCTCTGTCTTCGTGGCCAGCCATGGTGGCCGAGGCCTCCTTCCCGGCTGGACACTGCCTGCTCTTTTGGACTCCATCTCTCCCTTTCTCCCTCCTGGAGCAGACGTACCCGAGTCCCCCTTAACCAGCTTTTTTGTTTTGTTTTTTTTCCTTTTTCGAGGTACTGGGTGTTGAACCCAGGGCCTCTCACTTGCATGCTTTGCAAGTGCTGGACCACTGAGCTGCACCCCTAGCCCATTTTTTTTTTTTTTTTTTTTTTTTTTTTTTAGTTTTTTGAGACAGGATCTGGCTAAGTTACACAGACTGCCTCTGGCCTCAAACTTGCGATCCTCCTGCCTCTACCTCCCAAGTCTTGCTTCGGTTTTTTTGAGATGAGGTCTTACACTATAGCCCAGGCTGGCCTTGAACTCGAGATCCTCTTGCCTCAGCCTCCTGAGAGCTGGAGATCAACTTTTGATGCAGGCCCTGAGAGCCTCCAGTATTCGCTGCTGGGCCCGCCTCGGTGCTGCCTGTGTCTTGGTGTCTTGCGTGTCTCAAGCGTTCCTCGCCTTGCCTGCCCTGGGCCCCCTGGACCCTGGGGGCTGGAGGGAGCTGCGGACAGCCTCAGCTCTGGCTGGGGTCTGCGGATGCTCAGCCAGGAGGGCACTCGACCAACATTGACAGCACTGACCGACTACAGGAGCCTCCTGGGGACTTGGCATACATGTGGCCTGGGCCCTCCACGGGCCAGTCAGGGCTTTTCCAGAAAGTCCCTCCTGGAGCCATGCAGGGCACGTGAAAGAAGAATCCATCAGCACAGTGTTTCTTCCTTTTCAGGTCCAGTTAGAAGTATTGACTGGAGGCTCCTGGGTTAGGCGCAGGGCTGGCGGCCTTCCTGCTCCGGCCCCTTTCCTACTTGGAGGGCCCGGGCAGCTCCCCAGGCCTCCTGCGGTTCAGGTGCCAGTGGAGTCATCACCCCCCACCTCCAGTCCACCGCCACCCCTCCAGCCCACATGTGGTGTGGCCTAACCCAGGTCCACACCGCCTCCGTTTAGTGCCTGCTCGATTTTGGTCCTGCTCACTTGAGGCTCCTGGACCTCTGCTCCGCTCGCCCTCTCTGCCTTATCTCTGCTCCTGCTAGGGGTTGAAATGAGGGGGCTGGGCAGGTGGGATGCCGCACCGGACTGGGGGACAGGGCTCCTGCACAGAGGCCCCTGGAGACCAAGAGGACACAGCCGTGAGGAGACTGACGGAGGGGTCCGTCTCAGTGCGGGGCCGCCCCGGCCACTGCCTTCCTGGGAGCTGAGCCTCCGTGATCCCCCAAGAGCATCCCTAACACTGCCCTGGGAGCAACTCGATTAATGTGTCAACCACCGAGTCCCACTTATAAGACTGCAATGACTTCAGCAGTTATTATTTCTCAGAATTGATATCGATTCATTATTTCCAAAAAGGAGTAACCGGTGGATTCGTTACTGTCCTATAAACAGGACCCTGGGCGTTACTGGTTAAGCACTAAGCTGCTGTCTTTGCTGTGGTCCACCCCAGGTCCCCAGGGCTTTTGTGTGCTTTGGGAGCTTCTACAGAGGCCCAGATGTAGAAAGGTTTCCAGAAATCTCCCTCTGGTCCCAGGGACGAGCTCACACCAGGCAGGGCCCCGTGTAGGAGTCAGGACTTGCCTACCTGCCCCTGCCTGCTGGTGGGCAGACGGGCAGGCTGTGCGTCTGCCTCCCAGCACGGAGGAGAGCGTGTCAGGATGGCCCAGCTCTGGGGACTTTCTGAACGCATTCTCAGCTTCTGGGAGCCCCACGCTGGTGCCTCAGGTCGAGCCCACCGGCCACGTCCTTGGCCTCTCAGGACGAACGGGAGGAATTCCCTGAGTCCCTCCTGGCTGACAACGTGCGAGGGCGGAGGGTGTGTGCGGACGTGAATCCCGCCTCTGGACCACAGCGAGGAGGCAGAACATAAAACCTCGCCAGCGCCCAGCGCCCCTCGCATCCACTGCAAGTCCTGGGCAAAACGGCAGCTCTCTGGGGAGGGAGGCAGCACCCAGCTCTCGGGTCTCACCGAGCGCAGAGAAACAAATCCTCATGCTTCCCTGGCTTTGACAGGACTTACTTCTGCACTGCTCCGCAAAATCACCCCAAAACTGCACCTCCGACTCCGGGCAGGACCGGCACTCATGGGAAATTGGAGGGCGCGGGTTCAATTCATCATTATTTATGAACCAACACGGAGCGGTTTACTGCTCCGATCACTCACTAATCATTCCCCGTAAATGCAGGGACCGACAAAATCCCACAGAATCAATAAACTGGTAAGTTCTGCGTCTAAATCACAGCACCTAGTGCTCTTGAGTAAACCTTTCGGTAATTTACAAAGGCTGTTGAATTTTATAGTAAGTGTTTTTCAAACCAAGCTGGATTCTAAACAATAATGACTTTTTAATGTGGCTCTGTGATTACATTGTCATAGTGAAATACGGGGGGCTTTGACTGCATCCGAAATGAGCCTGGTGTGAATTACTCCCACGCCCCGGCCAGCGCCGGCCTGGGTAGAGCAATCACCATAAATCACTCTCCAATCCGGTGGCCTGGCAGGCGAGGCCTGATGCCAATGTTTGCAACTCAGATATCAGTGGACGATTTGTAAACAAGCTCTTCCACTTGTTCCGGAGCAGTGGCCACAGCCTGGGGACTTCGAGGTGGTGGGCAGATGCCTGATCGGTGCCGGCCTCAACCTTGGGTGGGACCAGAGTGGTGGCCACCGGTCCACATAGCTGTTTACGTGGACATGAATGGGAGGCGTGGACCAGAGTGGTGGCCACCGGTCCACATAGCTGTTTACGTGGACATGAATGGGAGGCATGGACCAGAGTGGTGGCCACCGGTCCACATAGCTGTTTACGTGGACATGAATGGGAGGCGTGGACCAGAGTGGTGGCCACCGGTCCACATAGCTGTTTACGTGGACATGAATGGGAGGCGACTAACACTGAGCAGGAGCCACTCATCAGGCGCTCAGTGGCCCATGAGGTCAGTGGCTGCAGTGAAGACGTTTCCCTTGTCCCGGGAAGTCCTGCCAGCCAGCGCTGGGCTGGGCCATGGGCTTCATTCTCCCACGCTCACGCTGAGCCTTGCCCTTGCCGGGTTTTGGTGGTCCTTGTCCGTGGCCGGAAGTACTGCAGGGCCCTGGCATGAAGCCTGCCCTTCTGCGTCCAAGCTGCTGGGGACCCTCAGGGCTGTCATCCCACGAGCAGAGCACCAGGAAGGATGAGGCGCCATGAGAACAGCCTCCCTCTGTGACCCTCAGGCCACCTGGGGGTTGCAGAAATGCTGGGCACAAGGAGTTTGGCATGCTGTGGCCTGTGGATGCTCCTGATGGACCCAAAGCCACCGGGCAGGCACTGGGCTTGGCTCAAGTCCACTAACCCAGCTGTGAAGGCCCAGGGTCTTCTTCAGCCTGAGGAGGCCGGGTTGGGCAGCGGCCGTAGGTCCCTGGCCCTCTGGCCCTCACTCTGCAGGCTGGGCCTCTCCTCAGACCCCTCATCCTAGGCTCCGGCTCCCAGGAGAGCCCAGAAGGGGCCAAGGATTGGACATGCTCCACCCTGGGCCCTCTGACCACTGTCCCTCCCCCTTGGCCTGCCCTAATGTTCCAGCCAGGATGGGCTCAGCCTTCTGTCTTTCTGGGGAACCCAGGCCCCCAGGATGTGAGGTTCCAAGTTCCCAGGGGTCTTGGGGTGGCTCGAGGCTGCCCTGGCCTTCCGAGGGGGCTCCTGGAGCAGGGCTCTGTGGTGGGGCACTTGCTGTTGCGGAGGGGTTGGAGGCCTCGTGCTGTGGGAGGTCCCCCTGGCTCTGCAGGGCCCCAACCCGTGAGCCACAGGGGCTGAGGCAGAGGCTGCACCTGCCAGGCCATCAGCTCCCATCACTGACACTGCTGCAGGGACTGGGAGGGGACAGCAGCCAGGCCTGGGGGCCCAAAGTGGGCTGGGGGTTAGCCACGGTCCTGCCACCTGAGGCTTACTAGTCTCTTATATCCAAACTCATTGCTTTTAATTTTAAAGTTTCCTGGAATGTTTTCCTGTGGAAACTGTACTACCCACCCTAGAGATGTCAACTTACGTGTCCTCCTTTCTGACCCTCACTCCTCACTTCTTGTCTCGTCCCCTCGGCGCCTCAGCCAGCGGCGAGATGTTCCTGAAGCTGCCTCTGAGCCCCAGCCTGGATGCGGCTCCCAGGGAGGCCCTTGGTGGGCCGGGTCATCCTGTGTCCCTCACCCTCTAAGAGCGTCTGCCCTGAGGACGGTGACGGTGAATTCAGGCTTGGCGACGGTCCACCCTCCCGCAGTGGAGGCCCGGGCGGGTTATGAAGCAGGTGGTCTGCCGCGTTTGATGCCTGAGGCCCACAGTGAGTCCCCTGGCCCGGAACTCCTCCGCTGGTCCCTGTGGCTCATCAGTGAGACCGCCTCGCGCCCTGGCGGAGGACATGACGGCCACAGCAGGACTCTGCCAGCCACGGCCACAGCTCCCGGATGCTGCCGTCACCAGCCTGATCTATAGGGGCAGACACAGACCCAGAGCGACGAGGGACCCCCGGCCAGGGATCCCCCACCCGTGAGATGAGGTGCAGTGGCTCCTGCTTCCGCCTGAGGCTGTCTGGTTTCATGGAGCCTGGGCAGGCAGGGGCAGGCAGGCCAGTTCAGGAGGGCCTGGGAGCCGGGGCACCCCAGGGAGCAGGCGCCCCTCCTCCATGCCCCAGCAGGTGCCACCTCCTTTGATCCTCTCCCACCACCAGGTGTCTACTATCTACTCCCTGGGTCACAGCCACATGACGGTGAGCTTGGGTCCAGGGCTCTGGGGACTCTGCTCCCCTCTGCTGTGTCGCATGGGCATGAAAGCCCAGCTCCCCTTCTGGTCAACCACAAGTGCCCGGCCCTGGGGTGTTCCCGGACCTGGCGTTCGTGTATCCATGGTAAAACTGGGTTGGCACCACCATGTGCTTTGAAAGAGGGCTGAGGAAATTAAATGAGTTAATGAGTCGCTGATGATTAGACCCAAGGAAGGCACTGTTATTAACTTCCTTCTCGGTATTTAACAGGAGCATTTGTTTGTAGCCGTGGGACCATTTTTAAGAGGAGAGGGGCCCTGCGAAGAAGCTGAGGATTTGCCATGTCCCTTCTTCATATAAAAAGAGAAGAAGAAGAAGGCGTGAGTAGCCAAATTGCCTCCCATCAAGACACCAGAGAGACCCGATTTAATTTCAGTAATGTAGGACAACAACGTCTGGGAACTCCCCCGGGAGAATAAATCCAACCACTTTAAGGGGAGAATGGAAGTGTGGAGTATATCATGTCAAAAATTAACATATGAACTTCAAATCCATGCACCAATTCAAAATCTGATTTAACAAACTGCTCTTATTAAAGTCAATTGGTGAGCAGCCCATTATAAAAACAAATGAAATCTTCCCCGTCTACGAGATAAATAATTTTCTCCCCACACCTAAGCGGGAGGCATTAGCTTAACGGGTAATGATCTAAATTATGTATTAAACTCAATTACTTTTTATTACCGCTTTCCAATTAGGGTACCCTGATTGACTGCTCGGCCTGGAGGCTTGTCCCGGGCACTACCTGGTCCCCCAGCCCCGGAGCTGGCTCCGCAGGCCCTGTTTACCCCCAGCTTAATTGAGTGTGTCTCTGCCTTGCTCTAACGAGAAAGCGAGGTGGCACTTCTAATGGCAAATAAACAAGGCGCGGCGCGATTACCAGCTAAATTACCCATCTGCCGGCGTGGCTCCCACAGACGCCCCTGCCGCAGAGATCTCTCCCCGGGACAAGCACGCAGCCTTGTGGTCAGGATGTCTTCCCTGGGCTGGGTCTGGGGAAGGGGTCAGCCACCGTCTAGGCAGAGCAGTGCCACAGGGCTAACAGTTGCTGCCCTGCAGGGAGCCACAACCGACAGACCTGCCTGCAGCACCATCCCCCCTCTTTAGCTACAAAGTTTCCTTTCGGAAGCAAAATTCCTGAAGCAGGTCCCGTTCTGAGGCCAAGTTTCTCCAGCAAGTGCAGCAGGCCTGTTTTATCCTCGGTTTTGCTTTTCGTGGTTTCCGTTACCTGAGCTCAGCCTCAGCCTCAGCTTGGACATATCACATGGAAGATTCCAGAAATAAACAATTCCTAAGTCCTGGATGCATACCCAAGTTGTGTGATGAGACTATGGGTCACTTTGTGGGTGGAGCCCAGATTGTGAGCCACCCCTCATATAGCGTGGAGCTGCTGTATGCACTGCCTGCCCCATCGCCATGTGGCCGCTGTCCCAGTGTCCCCGCCCTGTATTCAAGCTGCCTTTATCTTCATTAGTTGTTGTTGTTAGGTGCCATCTAGTCGGTATCCAACTCATAGCGACCCCCATAGGGTTTTCAATGGCTGACTGTTTCGGGATGGCCTCAGGAGTGGATTGCCAGGCCCTTCTCCCATTTTTGCGGTACTGGGAATTGAACTCGGGACCTCAGAGACTGCAGTGCAGCGCTCTACCAACTGAGCTAAATCCCAGCCCATCTTTATTAATAATAGCCCCCAAATGCAAGAATGGTGGTGTTTGCAGTGTGGGCCCTCCAAAGAGAAGCCAGAGTGCCCGGCGATGTCCAGGCCCCAGGAACCAGGGTCCCCTGAAGAAGGTGACCAGGTGCCGCCATGGCCTGGGGGTCCAGGGTCACCTGAAGCCGATGACCCTCCTTCTGACACATGGTCAGAAGGCCAGCTGTAGCCAGACGCTGGGTCACAACGTCTCTGTCACTCACCTCACTTCACGGCGCCGCACGGGCCGTGCAGTTGCACAGGGCGATGCTGAGAGAGGGGGGAGGGCGAGGCCCTCCCGCCCCACCTGGGTTCCCGTGTGTTGCTGTGATTGCTCTCTTTCATTGCTCGCTATTGTTAATCTTCGATGCTGGTTCATAAATTACACTTTATCCTAGGCACACACAGGGCAAACACGCACATCCCTAATCTGGTGCTGCCTGCGGGTCCAGGCGGCTACTGGGGGTCTGAGGGCCCTATGGATAAGGGTGGGGGGACTGCATTAACTACGTTTAAGTTAAAAGAAGGGCTGGGATTTAGCTCAGTTGGTAGAGCGCTGCTCTGCAGTCTCTGAGGTTCCGGGTTCGATTCCCAGCACTACAAAAATGGGAGAAGGATGTGGCAATCCACTCCTGTGGCAATCCACTCCCAAGGCAATCCCCAAACAATCAGCCATTGAAACCCTGTGAGGGCCTCTATGAGTCGGACATGACTCAATTGCACCTAACAACACAACACACAAGTTAAAAGAAAGCATGCAGACCCCAAACAGTAAAACCCTTCTCCCCGGAGAACAGATCTCGGCCCTGGCCTAGAGCATAGGACCTCCTAAGAGCTGATACCTAATAAAAGTGGGGAAGATTCCTGTGGAGGATATGGGAGGAGGGGAGCTGGAGGAGGGAGCAGAGGTGGGTGTGGGGCTGGGCTGGGATGCAGGAGGGGCGGGCTTTGAGCAGGAAGCTGGGGAGGCCGGGGTTGGTTCTGCTGATGTCAGAAGCAGAGGAACCCCATGAACTGCCGGTGCAAAGGTGCTAAGCACCCGTCTGGATTTGGGGGGCAGCTGACTGTGGGCTGACCCTCCCAGGGGGCCTCAGAGCCGGCCTCTGCTGGCGCCCTGCCCCTCAGCCCCTTCTCCCCTCCCTGACCCCAGACAAAATAAAAGGCAGGAAAGGAGAGAGGGCTCCGCTGAGTTCACAGAGGCCCCTGGCCTCCCTGCCTGGGGAGTAAAAGGGGGACCTCTGGAGGGTCCAGCACAGGAGCTTTTGGGAGGGCTCAGAAGTCAGAACCTGGGGTCCTGGTCCTTCTCCTCCTGGGTGGACCTGCTCAGGTGTCCTGGCCACCACCTGCAGCCCTGCATGGCGGGGCTCAGGCTGGGCTCAGCCCCTGTGTCCAGCCCTGCACATGCTGTCCCCAGGCTGACTGAGGCCACTTGGTGGAGGGTGAGGCCCCTGGCCTCCCTGCCTGGGGGAGGAAAAGGAGGCCCCCCCATGAGAGGGCCCCCAGAGAACCGCAGACGGGGCTGCTGGCTCTGCTCTGTGGGCTGGGTGGACGTGGCTTAGCCTCGGACTTGCCTGTCCACCAGGCCTCTCTGAGTGAGCTTCACGGGCACCAATACCCTGAACCTCACATCCCACCCTCCGCTGATGGCCACCATGCAGAGCAGGGGCTCCCACGGACACCTGGGAAGGGGCTGCTCTGCTGCCAGGTGGGGCAGCCCCGGGATACCCACTGGGTGAGGGTGGGGTGGGATGGACCCCCAGACAGGACCCCTCCACGCAGCCAGCATCTGGCCACTGCTGCACTGGGCAGTGACCCCCCACAGTGGTTCTTGGTGCCTGGGTTAGCCATGGGGTGGGCAGTGGGGATCAAGGGTGGGGGCAGAGCGGGTGGAAGGAGGACAGGGAGAGGGGACACCAGAGGGAGCCAGCAGAGGTTCCAAATGTCCAGTCCGGCTCCTAATTCCCGACATTCAAGTGGCCAACAGTCAGGGGACCTGGTCAGGGTGGTGTCTGGGGGGCTGAACTCGGCAGGACAGCCACCACACGGAGGCACTGGGGAGCAATCAGAGGCCAGGGCCCTTTCTAGTGTGCCCACTCCTCCAGCCCTCAGAGCAGCTGTGTGAGACCCCAACGGCACACCTGCTAGGGACCTGCCCCACAGCTCCGTTGGTGGGTTGGGGGCTGCTTGGTCTGGACAGGTCAGGGGAAGCTCAAGTGTGGCTCAGAAATAAGGCACCCTCAGGACAACGGGCCTGCAGCCGTAGCCCTGTGGAATCTGATCCGGTCAGATCTAGGAAGCTAAGCAGGGTCAGGCCTGGTTAGTACCTGGATGGGAGACCGCCGGGAACACCAGGTGCTACAGGCTTGGGAGAAGGACCTGGCAACCCCCTCCCAAAAATCAATCTGCCATTGAAAACCCTATGAACAGCAGAGAAGCACTGACAATAGTGTTTCCCCTGTTGTACAGAGGGTCGCTATGAGTCGGATACCTACTCGACGGCACCTAACAACAACAACAACAGGACAATGGGGTGCGGGGCCGGCAGAGCTGAGGTTCAAAGGCGGGTGGCCCCCGCCCACAGCAAGCTCTGCAGCTGCTTGGTGCTGGCACCACGGAGGGCCGTGAAGATGGAGTGGGGCGGGCCACTGCAGGGAGCCAGGGCCTCAGCCGGGAGCTGACAGCCATGGAGACTCAGACGTGGTGGGTGGGAGGGCGCCAGGAGTGTGAGACAGGGCTGCGTGGGCTGGTGGCGGGCCACTGCGGGGAGCCAGGGCCTCAGCCCGGAGCTGACAGCCATGGAGACTCAGACGTGGTGGGTGGGAGGGCGCCAGGCGGTGTGAGACAGGGCTGCGTGGGCTGGTGGCTGTGAATGTGGGCAGCACGGTATGGAGAGGGGAAGATGTGGGCAGGTGGGTGACTGTGCTCATGTTCTGGGACATTCCAAGGCTGTGCGTACCCTGGCCCCCGTGAGAGGCAGCAGAGAAGGTCACCTGGCATTGTCAGAGGAACATCTGGGTCTGACCGCCCTCCTACTGAGGAGCAGGCCAGGCTACTGCACGCTCCAGGCCCCGCCTCCTGGGTTCTTTCTCACCGTCAGACGGCCCCCCTTTAAACTCCCAGGCAGCCCCTCCAGCCACGTCTGCCGGGCTGGGGCCTCCTGCATCCTCCACAGCTGAGAAGCCGTCCTACCCCCAGGCCACCCACCAGCTCCATCCTGGGTACCACTGGCCCTGGACGCCCCTCACCCCCCACCAAACGGCCTTGGTCAGCCTGGGGGCAGCATGTGCAGGGCTGGACACAGGGGCTGAGCCCAGCCTGAGCCCTGCCATGCAGGGCTGCAGGTGGTGGCCGGGACACCTGAGCAGGTCCACCCAGGAGGAGAAGGACCAGGACCCCAGGTTCTGACTTCTGAGCCCTCCCAAGAGCCCCTGTGCTGTACCCCCTGGGCCACAGGCCTGGAGAAGGCCGGCCTCAGCTTCTGAGTCTGAGAAGCCAATTTGGGGTGAGGGCCGGGTGGGAGAGGGCCCTGAGGTTGGAGCTGTCAAGGAATGCTTCCTAGAGAAGATACTTAGGGTCACAGCTCAACGGCACCTGAGAGGCACAGGCAGGGCCTTGCTGGGGCCTGCACCCCTCTTCCAGGCGATCCCCACATGGTCGCCCAAGTTGCAATGCCAATGATGGACAGCGGTAAGTGATAAAGCCACCCATCGCTTCTGTGGCCCTGACTGGTACAGGCCTGGAGTTTACTTTTTGTTTGTTTGATGAATTCCTCTGATGCTCAAGAAAGAAATTAATTTCACTTATTCCTCCAAGCGGTCATTAGAAAAGCTTTTAATGAACACAGTAAAAACCAACTAATTATCACAATGGCATTTTACTCTAAATAAAATTGACAGGACCCACGAAGATGATGCATATAATTCTCCTCAGTTTATTAAAACCCATCTATCACCTTTTATCCTAGAGGAAACTGATCATATTAGTCTGCGATAATTTAACTAATATTTCCTTGGTGCATCTAATATTTAAGGGGAGTTGCTGATATTAAAGCCATCGTGTATTATCTGGCCATGACCTTGATTCTAATTACTCTTCTTGGCGAGCAGTGAGGACAGCCTCATTCTGCTCTGTGCTTCCCAGATGAAGCCACGTGTGTTTATGGGTAGGCTTCTAATTAGAAAAAAGTCTTGCTTTCAGCGGAGTCGATTTAACGGTCCACACAGACGTGGTGTGGTCATCCTGTTCCTCGAATCCGGGCTGGGTGTTGGTGACAGAGACCGCACCCAGGGGTGGACCTCACGCTTCAGAAGCCCACCATTTCCATCCACGCCAGGAATGACAGCTTTGGACTCAGGTGCATAGCCCTAGGGCCCTCCCAGAGTGTGGCAGAAACCTCCACGAGTGGAGGAAAGTATTTATTTCTGATTTAAAAAAAACCGCAAAGCACAAATGAAACCAAAAACCAACAACCCAGAAGCCCCATTCTTCAAAGTTGTTGTTAGGTGCCATCGAGTCGGTATCCGACTCATAGCGACCCTCATGGGGTTTTCAATGGCTGTTTCAGGATTGCCTTGGGAGTGGATTGCCAGGTCCTTCTCCCATTTTTGGGGTGCTGGGAATGGAACTCGGGGACCTCAGAGACTGCAGCGCAGCGCTCTATCAACTGAGCTAAATCCCAGCCCACTTTTCAAAGTATCAGGGTTGAAAACTTAGCTCTTCATTACCCGCCTTGCTCCCAGAGCCTTTCATTGTCCAGGGCATAAAACGTTGCCAGGCCCAGGAGACCAGCATCTGGTCCACATCCTAAACTCAAGTTGCTTCCTGAAGTATCCCCGTTGGCCGCTCCCCACGTGCGTGCCGGCCTGTTCACCCAGACGCCCGCTGACTCCTGCCCACAGACATGCTTCCCACCTCCTGCCGTCCTCCCTGCCCAGCATGGTAATTTTACATGTGGGCTTAACTGGGCAAAGAAGTGAGCAGGTGCCCATATGCCTGTCCATCCGGGGAGGCCGTAGGGGGCCCAGGGCAGCGGGCAGACCGCCACCCACTGAGGGCCTGAATAGAGGAGGAAGGAGGAGGAGGGGCCCCCGCTGTGCTTTCTCCTCTTGGCCTGGGATATCCCGCTGCCGTGGCCCTTGGACACTGGCCCGCCTGGCTCTCGGGCCACATCATTCTCAGGCTTTCCCGCCTCTCCTGAGAGCAGACGGCGGAGGCTGGGATGCGAGGCTCCCGCCATTGCAAGTGCAAGTTCCCAGACTACACCTCTTCGCGCACGCTCACCCACACCCAGCCTGGAGAAGCCTGACCGCCTCACCGCTCACACCCCGCCTCATGGACACACGTCAGCCCGCACCCGCACGGAGCCCACTGGCTGAGGGTGACAAGGCTTGCCTCTGCATCCAAGGAGCGGGTGTTGGCCAGGGCTGGTGGGCATCCACTCGTGAGGACTGGCTGATGGTGCCCACCACGGCCAAGGCGGCCCTCTGAGCGCAGGGCTTCAGGGTTCACCACGACTCGGAAAGGGGGTGAGTCCAGCTGCATATCAGGCCACTGCCAATGGCCGGGTGGCCACACCTCAGTGGTATAGTACGTGGCGGCAGGGCCCTGGGTGTGCCCCGAGTGGTGGCCACAGTGCTTCGGGCTCAAGTGTCCCCATAACTAGGTTCTTTGACCCCAGGATGACCCAAGCCTCTGCCTCTATTTCCTCCTCCCCAGGTCCCTGGGGCTTCTATGCAGCCTGCAGTGTGAGGGCTCAACCTGTTCACTGCCTCAGACGCACCCTGAGCTCCTATGGCCCTGCCCCTCCCTGGCATGGCTGGAAGACCCCAACACGAGGGTCTGGCCCTCTGTCTTCTCCACCTGCATCTGGAGCCGATAGAGGCCAGAGAACATTCCACACAGAGAACATTCCACCAGTGCTCCAGGACCCTGTGTCGGCCCAGGCTCCCCAGCCCCTCCTCTCTTCCTCTTTCCCAATGGGGAGCTGATTCCATCCAAGTAGCCCCAGGCCTCCCCTTCTGTGGGCTTGGAGGACATGGCCCTTCACCACAGCCACCCCCTCATGGCTCTTCCTCTCCACCCACCCAGGTTCCATCCTCCAGCTCCTACGGCCCTCCGTGCTCATCTCTAAAGATGCAGAAGGGAGCTGCCCAGCCAGCCACACCGGTCCCTCCTCCCGCATAGACTCCCAACTTAGTGCCCCATTCCCTGTACACCACCCGTCCTCAGGCTGGGCCCTTTCCCAGCTCTGCCTAGTACCTCTGGGTACCAGACCCTGGCTCACCTGGCAGGTGCTCCCTTCTGCAGGGGGCCACCCTGGGCCGCACCTCTTCCTTCCCATACCTGGCTTCAAATGCCACCCACGTGCCTGCCAGGCCACGCTCAGCTTTCCTGCTTCAGTTTCCCTCCTCCTGAGCTCCCGAGCTGGAGACCCCACCGCCTACTCTAATTTCTTTCTATTGCCACAGTCATTCACTCAATTGCACCCATAGCATCTGGGCAGGCGCTGGGGGATGTTCTGCTGGGGCCACGCAGAGCACAGAGCAGGGCTCCTGCGTGGGCCCCTCCACCCCCCCAGGCCACTTTCTCAGGGTGGCCGGCACACATGGGCGCCTGCGAAGTGAGACGTTCAGTTCTGCCTGGCGATTTCCCTTAGCACAGAGAGAATCATACATATTTCATGGGCTCTTTGCTGCTTGCGTTTTATATTTACCGTGGCGTCTCCGGAGCTTTCCGGGTTGGTACTCGTAGACCGACCTCATTTTTCTGATGGCTGCCGGTTCTTCCCTCCTATGGGTGTCACTGCCGTGTAACAAGCTCTCCCCTGCCACTGGAGAAGTGACGTGCTTGCTTTCTTCTCTTTTAGATTATTTTTTTCCTATTACCAGAATGGCTGTGGGGAGCAGTGATGTGCACGAGTGTGAGTGGAGGGGAAGGGTCCCCCGCCACACAGACAAGCGCGGCTGTTTGTACGCCTCCGTCACAGCGGGAAAATAGCAGCCTTTCGCCTCTCCGCAATTGTAGGGGTGGAAAACAATATTTCACGCCTGCTTTCATCAGGTCCCCTGATTACAGGGCAGTCAAGCACCCAGTGTGTCACCTGCCCATGTCTTTCTTTAGTGCCCAGACTGTATCGGCGTTTGGGATTTAGCAATCTCTGTCAGATGGTCACAGTGGGCAGCCTGCGGTCCCAGTCTCTGGTGTCCCTGCTCCCCCACAAGCGCAGCACCTCTCATGTGTCCCCCCCATTCAGACACAAACCGCCTGTTTCTCATCTCTCTGACTTGCACCTTGTCTGCAAGTCCCATTTTCATTATTTGTTTATTAATTTATTTTTTTTAAAAACAATGCTTATCAAGCATTTTCTCTCCCAGGTGGATTTCACACAGCCTGTCAAATGCCACACAAGATGCAATTGCAGTTAGATTGGGATTGTGACGCATAAATAGATCACTTTGGGAGCCCACTGACATTTTTACAATGTTAGTTTTCTCATATGAGAACAAGAAATCTCCCTCCATTTACTTGGATTTTCTTTTGTGTCCGCCAGTAAAGTTTATAGTGTTCCTTGCATAGGTTTTGTATGCATTTTTGTTTGTTTTTCCTCTCAAGATGTCTTGCAGTTTTTCTAGTGATTGTAAATAGAGACAGCTTCTCCTAAGTGCTTATTTCTTGTGTGCATAGGAAAGATGGATTTGCACCTGTTGGCCTTGTTTCTGACTACATAAACTTTCGGAATAGGGTTTTTTTTGTGTGTGTATGTTTCCCATTGAGTTTTCTAGACACAATTATATTGTCAGTGAACCACCTTTGCCTCTTTTTGCTGGTACCTAAAACTCTTAAAAAATCATATTGCCCTGATTTGGGCCTCCCATGAGGAATAGAAGGGTGGCCATCCTCAAGCTGTTCCCCATTTGAACAGGACCCTCGGGTGCTGTACCAACCATGAGGTTTCTTCTGTTCCCAATTCATGAGGAATTCTCGCCCTACGTGGAGGAAGAATTTCAACAAACGCTACTTTGGAGTGTATTAAGTTGAGCCTATGTTTTATTTACTTTAATGAATTGTAATAATTACATGAGGAGGTTACAAGGATTGAGCGTCTTTGAATTCCTGGGAACACATTCCTTGTCCCCAGTTCTGCTCTCAAGGCTGGTTCCTGGGTCCTTGTGCCCAAGCTCCCGGCAGAGAGAACTTGGCTCCCACTGCTGAAGGCGCGTTCCAGGAGTGCCAGCATTCACGCTTCCCATGTGAAAACTCAGACTTCACATCACATCTATGCATCTGCTTATAATAATTTACGGATTTTCAAGCTTACATACATGGAAAAATGGTGTAGACATTTCTTGCCACTTGGCTTTCTTAACATCAAGTTTCTGGAAGGTATCCATGTTGATCCATGGCACTCCGCTGTGCTCTAGTTGACTGCAGTAGACAATCCCACCGTGCCCAGAAGGCACGGCCTCTCCATCCTCTCCATCAAGGGACTCTTAGATTGTTCCTTCCACTCGGCAAATAGCGAAGCCGCGAGCAGCCTCATCCGTGCCCTTGGTGCTGGGCTCAGAGACCCCCACGCACCATGCCATGGTGGAGCTGAGTGCAGAAGGAGGTGTCTCTGCCCTTGGAGGGTGGTGTGGACACAGAGCCCTGCATGACACCAGGCACGTCCCAAGGGCTGGGTAAATCCTAGCCTTCCTCAGGAAGCGGTGCCACACGGGCGTCCCGCGTGGTTACGCCAATGTACCCTCCTGCCAGCAATGCAGGGAGTATCCGTTCCCACAAATCCATTGCGACACTCAGTGGTGTCAGACTTGTTAATTTTTTACACCGTAATGGGTGAGAAATGGCACCTTGTTGTTTTAATTTGTGTTTCCTGGTGTTAGCAGTGAAGTCAAGCATCTTTTTGTATATTTACTGCACCGTCTTCTCATATTTATAGTCTCTCATCACTCGCTCATTTTTCTATAAGGCTGCTTGCCTTTTCCTTATTGATTTTCAGGAATTATTTATGTATCTGGGTAGCGATACTTTATTGGTTATACAGGTTGTAAATATATCCTCCCAGACTGAGGCTTGCATGTTTTTCCTTGTTGATGGTGTCTTTTGCTGCACGGAATTTTAAATTTTCATGTGTCTGCTTTGTCAGACTCGCACTTATGTTTTCTGACGTTGGTATAAACGCTTATCTTCTCTTTTACAATTTTCCATTCTCACATGTAGGTTTTGACCAATCTGTAATTTATTTTTCTTCAGTGGTGTGAAGTGTTATTTTTTTCTATTGTGCCAATGCCATGGGCTAACTAATCCACAGCCCCACTGAGAGCCCCTCAGTTGTATGCCAAGTTCACATATATAATAAGAGATGCTGCAGCTCTCTCTTGTTTCATTATCTTGTTTGCCCATCTCTGAACCATATCTTACTCTCCTAAGAACTGCAGCTTTATAAAATAACCCTTGTTACTTGTGAGTTAAGCCCCTCACCCTCATCTTCAGGTATATCTTGGCTACTTTTAACCCATTGCTCTTGTATGTTAATTTTGTAAACCAACTTGAAATATTATAACAAAATCATAGTGTTTGGGTTAATGTGGCTTTATAATTAGTTTTGAGATCAGAGAAGTCCTCTAACTTTGTCTTTTTCAAAGTTGTTTTGACTATTCTAGTTTCTTCATATTTCCACATGAATTTTGGACTTTAATTTTCAATACCTATCTGGAAAAGAACCTGGTGAGATTTTGGTTGAGATTCCATTAATCAAAAAATCAGCTTGGGGAGAATTGACATCTTAACAACTTCAAGTTTTCCTATCCATGAACATGGTATAGATTTTGATTAGGTCTTCTTTCATTTCTCTCAGCAATGTTTTATAGTTTTCAACATATAGGACTTATACACTTCTTGTAGCATTTATGACAAGCAGCTAAAGTAAAAGGAAGACATGATGAAGTTAAAGAACTAAACAGAAGATTTGAAAGGACAGCTCAAGAGGACAAAATCAAATATTATAATGGCATGGAGATAGAAAACCAAAAGGGAAGAACACACTATTTCTCTCAAGCTTAAAGAATTGAAGAAAAAAAAATCAAACCTTGGGTGACAACAGTGAAGGATTCTACAGAAAAAGTATTAAATGACACAGGAAACATTAAAAGAAGCTGGGAGGAATACAGTGTCATTATACAAAGAAGAATTGGTGGATGACTAACCATTTCAAGATGTTGCATATGATTAGAAACCAGTGGTACTGAAGGAAGAAGTGCAACCTGCCTTGAAGGAATTGGTGAAACACAAGGCTCCAGGAATTGATGGAACACGAATAGAGATGTTTCAACAAACAGATGCAACACTGGAGGTGCCAACTTGTTTATGCTAAGAGATTTGGAAAATAGCTACCTGGCCAACTGACTAGAAGGGATCTATATTTGTGCCTATTCCCAAGAAATGGGATCCAACTGAATACAGAAATTATTGAATGATGTCATTAATATCTCATGCAAGTAAAATTTTGCTAAAGCTCATTCAGAATTGGCTGTCAACAGTATAGACAGGGAACTACCATAAAATCAAGCTGTATTCAGAAGAGGGCATGGAACCAGGGATATTGCTGCTATCAGATGGATATTAGCCAGAAGCAGAGAATACCAGAAAGGTGTCTATCTATGTTTTATTGACTATACAAAGACATTTGATTGTGTGGACTGCAACAAATTATGGATAACATTGTAAAGAATGGAAACATCAGATCACTTAATTGTACCCATGAGGAATCTGTACAAGGACCAAGAGGCAGTTTTTCAAACAGAACAAGGAAACACAGCCTAGTTTAAAAGAAAGGTGTATGTCAGAGCTGTATCTGTATTCTTTCATTGCACGTCTTCAATGTCTATGCTGGGCAAATAATCTGAGAAGCTGGGCTTTGTGAAGAAGAACATGGCACTAGAATTAGAGAAAGACTCACTAACAACCTGCTTTACACAGGTGCCACAACTCTGCTTGCTGAAAGTGAAGAAGATTCGAAATATTTACTGATAAAGATCAAAGAACATAGCCTCCAGTGTGGATTGTGCCTCAACATCAAGAAAACAAAATCCTTACAACTGGATTAGTATGCAATTTCATGATAGAGAAAAGATTAAGGTTGTCCAAGGTTTTGTTTTACTTGATTCTAAAATCAACACCCATGGAAGCAGCAATCAAGAAATCAAAAGACACATTGCATTGGGAAAAGCTGTGGCAAAAGACCTCTGTAAAGTGTTGAAAAGTAAAGATGTCACATTGAAGACAAAGCATGCCTGACTCATGCCATAGTATTTTTAGTCACATCAAATGGTTGTGAAAGCTGGACATTGAATAAGGGACACAGAAGAACTGATGCTTTTGAATTATGATGCTTGAGACAAATATTGAATATACCATAGCTGCCCAAAGAACCAACAGATCCGTTCTAGAAGTGCAACCAGAATACTCCTTGGAAGCAAGGATGGCTAAATTGTGTCTTATTTTGGACATGTTGTCAGGAAGAACAATTTCTAGTCATGTTTGGGAGTGAGGTAGGTTGAAGAAAAAAAGGAAGACTCTCAAGTAGATGGATTGACACCATGGCTGCAACAATGGGTTTACACACAAAAAAGATCTGTATCTGGCACAGAATGGGGGAGTGTTTCATTCTGTTGTATTTAGTGTCACTGAGTCAGACCTGACTTGATGGCACTTAGCAACAACAAAAACAAGAACAACTTCAATAACAACATTTCATATTTGTTAATAGTATTCTGCAGCCATAGCCCCCTGGCATCTAATCTCATCACATCTCATTAGCTAAGCAGGGCTGGAATTTAGCTCGGTTGGTAGAGCGCTGCGCTGCAGTCTCTGAGGACCTGAGTTCAATTCCCAGCACCGCAAAAATGGGATAAGGACCTGCCAACCCACTCCCAAGGCAATCCCGAAACAGTCAGCCATTGAAAACCCTATGAGGGTCACTACGAGTCGGATACCGACTCGACAGCACCTAACAACAGCAACAATTCTGCAGCCATAGCCCCCTGGCATCTAATCTCATCAGATCTCATTAGCTAAGCAGGGTTGGGCCTAATTGGTGCTTGGATAGGACACCACCAGGGAATATCAGGTGCTGTAGGCTTGGGAGAGGGACCTGGCAGCCCACTCCCCACCCATACACACAAAAAATCAGCCATTGAAAATCCTAGAATGGCAGAGAAGCACTGACAATAGTGCTGGGCATGGCACAATGTCAAGTAATGTTTCATCTGTTGTATATAGGGTTACTATGAGTGGCCCCCACTCAATGGCACCTAACAACGACCACAACAACAAAAATAACGGTCTTCTACCCCAACTTGCCTGTCAGCTTGTCATGCTGTAAAGGGCTTGAGTGTGGCTGCGCTGCTGAAACCTGTGCCACTGGTATTTCAGATATGAGTAGGGCCACCCATGGTGGACAGGTTTCAGCTGAGCATCCAGACTAAGACTAGGCAGAAGGACCCAGCAGCCCACTCTCAAATCAATCAGCCATTGAAAACCCTCTGAATAGCAGAGAACACTGACATAGTGCCAGGCACGGCACAGTTTTGGGAAGTGTTTCATTCTGTTGTACATAGGGCCACTATGAGTCAGACCCGACTCTACAGTACCCAGAAACGACGACAAAGTTGCATCTCTATTTGTAAGTGTTTTGTTCTATGTTATTATTTCTTGTGATTTCTATTTGAATTAATAACAGAGTAATGCTAGCTTCATTAAATAAGGGGAATACTCCTTCCTTTTCTATTATCTGGAAGAGTTTATGTGGCATTGGTGTTACTTCTTCCTTGAGGATTGGCACACTTACCCATTAATACCCTCTGGGGCTGTTAACAATTGTCATAAGGATTTTAATGACAAACTCGATTTTGCCAACAGATAGATACAATGTAGATATTTAGTTTATCTGTTTCTTCTTGGTGAACTTGATAGTTCATGTCTTTTGAAGACCCAGCCCACTTCATCTAAATTGTCTAGTTTATTAGCAGGAAATTGTCTACAATAATCTACTCTTTCCTTATGAGGACTGTGCAGTTTGGCAATGTCCACTCTCTCATTCCTTTCTTTTTTTGTGATCACTTGGGCTATAGTTTACAGATCTTAATTTATTTTTCAGTTTTTGCTTTCTTTGATTTTCTTCATAGTTTTCCCTTTTCTCTTTCACTAACTTCTACTTTTTATTATTTTCTTTATCTGCTTACTTTGGGTTGAATTTGCTATTTTCTTCCTCGCTTCAGTTGAAAGCTTAGGTCCTTGGTGTGGGGTCTTTCTCCCTTTGTTCTAATGTGAGTCATTTGTGCTTGCTGTGGCTTGGAAGTGGTTTATTCGCCAAATGCTCATCTGTTGGAAACTTGGTCACCAGGGCAGTGGAGTTGAGAAGTGGGGAGGCCTCATCGGGTGTGTAGGTTAGTGGAGTGCCGCCCTAGTGGGGAACTGAAGTGATTCTTGCAAGATCCCGGACAGGACCCACAAGAGTGTCTTGGTATAAAAGAGCCGGCCAGGCTCCCCAGCTTCCCTGGCTCCAGTCTCACCATGTGATCTCTCCCAGGTGCACACTTACCCCATGATGCCATCTGCCAGGAGGCCCTCACCAGAGGCCAAACAGACGGGACCCCTGCGCACTTCCTGTGCACGTGCTGACCAATCCTCCGAGGGTGTCAGGGATGTCTGTGTGGAATCGGGAGCCCTTTCTTTACGCAGTTTCTCTTACCTGGGATTATTCTCCACACAGATCCCCAGCCCTCCAAATTCTAGATGCCTTGCTGTTGTTGTTGTTGTTGTTGTTAGGTGCCGTCAAGTCGGTAACCGACTCATAGCGACCCTCTGTACAACAGGGGAAACACTATTGTCAGTGCTTCTCTGCTTTTCATAGGGTTTTCAATGGCAGATTGATTTTTGGGAGTGGGTTGCTGGGTCCTTCTCCCAAGCCTGCAGCTTCTGGTGTTCCCAGGTGGTCTCCCATCCAGGTACTAAACAGGCCAGACCCTGCTTAGCTTCTGAGATCTGATGGGATCGGATGCCACAGGGCTACAGCTGCAGGCCTAGACGCCTTACACTCTGAATACTCAGCGCGGCTTCTTCATCTCAGAGAGCAACTACTCTGTGCTGAGCCTTAAATACTGTCTCTAGTGGCCCGCCAGGGGGCCCATAGGACCTGCTCCGTTCATTTCCTCTTCCCTAGGAATCACTTTCTCTTGCACTGCCTGGTCTCCAAAGCTTCACTGGTTTATGTATTTTCTCTAGTATGTTAGTTGTTTAAAATGGGAGGGTCAATTTTTCTGACATGGCCGGAAGTAGAAGTCCACCCTCACATGGAATTGCAACTATAAAAATCAGCAAAGAGAGAAGCATGGAAGATTTAGTTATGTTACAAAACAACGCTAAATACCCAAATCCACACCCGTGTAAAGCAGAAGGCCAGTTGGCCGGACTCAGGAGCCAAGCAATCAGTGGGACGATGGTGGTGTTGGGCTTCTTACCTTTCGTAGTAAGGAACAATCGTTTTCTGTTTAGAACTAACAAGTCCAGAGATAGGAACTTGGATTGTTTATATGGACTTTCTTGGACAGCTAAAAAAGATTAATAACTAAAGGCAGATGCGGCCCTTTGGGGCTGCCCCCAAGGCAAGCTGTGCCTCCCTGGCAGCCCTGATTCACAGGTTCTGGTGAGCAAGGAAGTGAGAGGGGAGGAGTGGGTGGACGGCCGAGTCAAGGAGAAGCCCTGGCAGCCTCCGAGCTGCGCCTGAGTGGAGGGCTGGCTGCCAGCTGTGGGATCGGCATCTGTGGCTGAGCTCAAGCCCCCCTGGCCTGGCCCTGGAGTGGGGCACCTGCACCGAGGCATCTCCAGACCCCACGGAAGAGACACCAGGCAGCGCTCAAGTGGAGAGAGGTGAAGAGAAGCCAGGAAAACCCCCCTGACCCTGACCAAGGACAGGTGCCACGCCCCTGCCAGCCCAGGCTGCGTCCTCTGGCTTTGCAGGCATCCATAGCAGTGTCCCAGGTGCCCAGGCAGGAGAGGGTTAAGGAAGTGTGGAGAGAAACTAATTTACATGCAAAGTCTCTCCACCTTTGGTCCTGACAACCCAAGGCTTGTGCAAGCCAATCAATATTTTATGAAGATATTTCCTGCCGCCATGGAGGGAGCAGGCGCAGGTGCCGTGGGCCTGCTCCGCCATGGGAAGAGGAGGAGCCCAGGCCTACATGGCCCTGGGCTCCCCTATCGGTGATTCCTCCCTGGCTGCGGCCCACCTGTCCTGCCGGAGCCCCTGGGCTCCACTGATTCTGAGTTAATTTCCTTTCCTCCCTTGGGCGTGAGGGGACCCGGGGAGTGGGGAGAGGCTTCCTCCTCTGTCACCTCTCCAGCAGCCACCACGCCTGCACGCGCCCACCTGGGACACCTGCTGCAGGAGGAGATGGGTGGCTGCCTGCTGCTGTTCAGCGGGCACACGGGCCAAGGACCCTGAGAGTTCCTCCTGCGCAGGTACACGCTGCTAAGGGTCCCAGCACGAACTGCGCTGGATGGGCTCCAGCTGGCAGAGGCCTGGACGCGGGAGCAGGAGGCAGAAGACCCTCCACGCCAGGCCTAAGGGCCTCCTGTCTCCTCTGGAAAGGCCCAGGGGCTCCTGGCCTCCCTGCCTCTTCTCTAGGCTCCCAAAGCGGGGAGGGGCCTGCCTGGCTTCTGTCCCTGCCACAGTGGCCACCTCGGCCCTCAATTTGGAGCCTCTTAGAACCAGGGAATCTCTGGAATCTGCCCCATGCCCCGGACGTGAGAGATTGTGACCCTAGCCTGGGGATCAGGGGCCCTGGTTTGGGATGATGGGTATTCTGGCTCATGCCTCTGTCAAACAGGACACTCAAGGAGCCGGGCGCGGTGGCGCACACCTGTAACCCCAGCGGCTCAGGAGGTGGAGGCAGGAGGATCGCAAGCTTGAGACCAGAGGCAGTCTGCGTAACTTAGCGGGACCCTGTCTCAAAAAGTCAAAAATGGGCTGAGGGTGCAGCTCAGTGGTCCAGCACTTGCAGAGCATGCAGGCACGAGGCCCTGGGTTCAACCCCCAGTACCACCAAAACAAAAAACAAAAAAACAAAACAAAACAAAACAAAACAAAAAGCAAAAAAACCAGGGCACTCACAAGACTGAGCCTGGCTGAGACCAAGGAGCCTCAGCCCCTAGCGCCCCGCAGGAGCCCAGCACATGCCCAGCCATGCCCCTGTGGGACGCAGCCTCAGCAGACCACTGCTTCAAGGAGGGCGGGTGGGACAACCATAGGGCAAACAGGAGGCTTGGGAGCAGAACCCAGAAGCCCCTGGGCACATCAGGGAAGGCCAGGCGCAGGTCTGCAGTGAAGACCTCTGCCAGTGAGTGAGGAGCCTGTCGATGGGGACAGGGTGCCCGTGAAGAGTTACCCAGAAGGAGTGGTGGCTTTCAGGAGATGTCCCTCTGGGAGGTGACCTCTCAGGATGTGAGGAATGTTTGGGGAGATGCAGTGCTTTGAAGGAGTCAGCTTCCTAAAGGAAACATCGGTGCTGGCAGAGGTGGAGCCTTACTGCTGGCTTAGTTGTGGGAGGACCGAGGGGAGGATGGCGGACTGGTTGAGGGGAGCCAGGAGCCAGGGCTGGTGCCCACCATGAAAAGCAAGGGACAGTAGAATCCATTTTGCCTTGTGTCAAGTGGCCATTTCTCATGGAGCAGCCACAGACGCCACATCCTTTCATGGCAGGGCCAGGATGTAGCTTCGCCTTGGGCCGCACCTTTGTGCAGAGCAGAAAGGGCTCCATTTGCGGCAAGGGGACTCTGAGGGCACCGTGGCCCTGGGCTCTGCTTTGTGGGATGGGCCGCAGCTAATGGCTCCACTTTTTCATGGGAATCAAGCTGTGGATAACGTGCCCTGAATTCTGTCATTAAAAGCAGAAGTGAAAGGGCTGCGGGGGTCCACTGAGGCCCGGAGCCCAAGCTGCATGTGCTGTCTTCGTGCCCACAGATGGGGTGTTGGGCCGGAGTCAGCAGTGGGCGGGGTGCGGCTGGGCACCACCATCCGGCCCGCCTATCCCCTGAGTGCCAGGGCATCCTGGTGCCTGGAGCACAGTGCCACAGGCTCCAGCTGCTGCTCCTGTGAGCAGTGCCTGCCAACCGATGGCTCTCCAGCTCATTCCGATCCCCACCCCTACCCCAGTGCCCCTCCCTGAAGCTCACTGGGCTCACCTGCTCATGGCTGTAGGGCCTCATCAATTGCCAAAGCGGCTGCCCAGCAGGAGTCTGGCCGCCTTCCCCTCTGCTTGGACTCCCAGAAGACTGGAGGACTCCCCTCACCGCCACCCCTGACGTGGGAGCAGTGCCCTGGGGCAGGGAATGGAGGACAGGCTCCTGACCTGGGTGAGTCCCTTGCCTCGGTTTCCCCATCTGTAACTGAAGCCCTGTGCCTGCTGGCCAAGATGGGTCAGTGGTGCAAATCCCAAAGGCACTGCTCAAGTCCCCACCCTGAGTTTGCTGTGCTGGTGTTGTGGGGCCGCCATGGCCGGGCACCAGGGGGGCAGCTGAGCCACAGATGGATTCTGTCCGTATGGAAGCAGGAAGTGCAAGGTCAAAGTGCCCACCGGATGCCCACAGCCAGTTCTGAGGCTGCGAGGGACAAGCTGTTCTGAGCCCCTCTCTGCCCTCTGTAATGTTCCTGGGTGTGTGGAAGCATCACCCAACCTTCAGGTAGGATGTGGGGTGCGCACCTCCCAGTCGAGCCTGGAAGTTCAGACGGGCAGCGCTGCCACGCACGCAGATACTAAACACAATTCACTCAGTACCCTTGAGTGAGGGGTGCAGACTCCTGCGGCCCTCGGGACGCCAGCAGAGATGGGAGAAAGGAAAAGCCTCAGGCGCTTTTGCCTTCTAGGGGCAAACACCTGTGTTGGTGGTCTTGGTGGTCACAAGGAGAGAGTTCTTGCTTCATTGGTGATCAGATGGAGAGTGGGTTCTTTCATTGTTGATGGTCTCCACAGGAGAGCGTTCTTTCCTCACAGAAGTTCTGGGTGAGAGAGTGGGAAAGCTGTTTCCTCATCAGTGGTCTGAGTGAGAACAGGGTCTTTCCTTGTTGGTGGTCGAAGATCCAGGCAAAAAAGGGATCTTTCCTTGCCGATGGTCTGGGCAAGAGAAGCTGCCACAGTGCAGCTTCTTATATAGCTTACCCACTGAATGGCCTGAGCCAATCAGCTTTGAGTCCAATTGTCCAATCAGGTTCGGGGGATTTGTGAAGGGTTTTGTACAAACGTCCAAACAAGTTACTTTCATTTTCCCTAGATTTGGCCATTTTCCCTGTTTGGGGGTTTTGGTCAGTTCCCTCCCAATTTCTCCCTGCAGTAGGACACTTCCCCAGTGACCTCCCCAGGGGTGCCTGTGCCCAAGTCTCCCCCTCCACAGAGGACCCATGGCTTGGGTGAGGTCCAATTCCTCCCATACAACCTTGCCCCAACTTAACATAACTACTTCCAGCTGCAATGACCTATGTCCTAGTAAGACCACATTATGAGGTGCTGTGGGCTAGGATTTCAACATTTGAATTTTAGTGGGGACCTGATACAATCCCAAACATCCAGAGATGATCCAGTGGTCTGGGCTGCAGCCTGATCCCAGGAGTGGCCTCCTTCCTCCCTCTCCTCCCCCTTCCTCTCTCTCTCCACACCCTTCCCTCTTCCCTCTCCCTCCCTCCTGCCCTGGCTCTTCCACCCAGTGGGAGTCACTGTCTGCTTTCTTACCATCCATGATTCCTTGGTGTCCCTGCCCTGCCACCCCCTGAACCAGTTTACTTTGTGTCCTGGCCAGTGCAGGGGTGGGAGGAGGAGCCGGCTCCCTCCACCCCAGTCATTGCTGCTTAGTTAGGGGCTCCTCAGTATTGATGTGTCCAGGACTGGGCTGTGCTGGCAAGAGGACTCCTGTGATCCCTTGAGGTCACTACTCCAGGTGGACAGCCGGGGTGTCCCTTGCCACTAAGGGGCCCAGAGAAGGCAGGCAGGGGGCCCACGGGGGCCCCACCCCCAAGACCCAGGGAATTTGTTTCAGAAATGAAGTCACAGGCCAGGGCAGCAGGAAGATGGCAGGTCCTCCACTATAGACGGAGGGGAGGCTGACTGTGAGCCCAGCCTGTCACCTGCCCACCTGCCCTTTCACCTCCAAGGGATCACACTCCAGTGCTCCCTGCTGGGAAGGGGGGTCACTGGCAGGTGAGACCACCCCAGGTCCCTAGGGTTTGCTCTGCAGAGGTGAACCCCACCGAACCCCAGGGCTGGAAGCCTGCCATTGCTTCCCCACTCTTCTGTAGGGAGTGCCTGGCTCCCACACCAAACACAGCTCCTGCAGGGAGAAGGCACCGGGCCTGTTTCCAGCCACGGGAAACTGCCACCCACACTTACACCCGCCTGAGCTCAGGACCAGCGACTCTGGCTTTCTGACCACAGTTCTGCTCTGGAGCACCCAGGTGCCCCATCCCCAGCAGCTCAAGGCACTGTGTTCCAGTTCACAGTCCACCTGCCCTTGGTCTGCACACCCTTGACCTACAAGACCTCGGCAGCACCTCTAACTCCAGGTACCGCACAGCACATGAGCGTGGAGGGGCTCAGCTGGGTGAAGGAGAGGCCGTGGCTGCGGCCAAAGCAGACCCTCCCCACGTTCCACACACGGAGGTCTCTGGAGTGTCCTGCATTTCTGAGGACCAGCTGCCTGTTTGGACCCTATCTTTCCTCAGTCCCAGAGGCGCAGGCAGAGGGCTTTGTGTAGGGGGAAATTGGGAGAAAATTGGCAAAAACCCCAAACTAGGAAAACGGCTTTTGAAGATCTGGTTTGTAAATTAGAAATCCAGGGAAAATGAAAGTAACTTGATTTGACATTTGTACAAAACCCTTCACAAATCCCCCGAACCTGATTGGACAATTGGATTCAAAGCTGATTGGCTCAGGCCATTCTGTGGGCGAGCTATATAAGGAGCTGCACTGTGGCAGCTCGTCATTTTTTCGCCAGGACCACTGATGAGGAAACAGCTCTCATTCTCTCTGCTGTGACCATCAACAAGGAAAGAACTCACTCTCCGCTGAGGCCACCGACATGGAAGTATCTGCCCTTGAGGCTGTGTAAGAGCTGCTAGCACTTAAAGTTGAACACTTTGGGTTTCTCCCTGCCCTTCTAAGGGCGGAGAGAGAGAAATAAAGAGCTGTGTTTCTCCCCGCAAGGCAAAAGCACCCAAGGCTTTTCCTTTCTCCCATCTCTGCCAGCAACCGGAGGGCTGCAGGAGTCCGAGCCACTCGCTCGAGGGTCCCAAGTGAATTGTGTTTAGTATCTGTGTGCATGGCAGTGCCGCTCGTCCAAACATCCAGGCCGGACTGGGAGGCACGCACCCCACAGCTTTGGTCCATGCTTCTGGAATCAAGGCCTCGCTCTGCCCTGCCCAAGCTGCAGGCTGCCTGGCTCCCACTCCTCCTCTACCTGCCCCAGATCCCAGGTGTGAGCCTGGTGCAGAGCCCTGGGCACACAGTTAGAGCTCAGTCATTGCAGATGTTGGCTGCACACAGTTGGAGCTCAGTCATTGCAGATGTCAGCTGCTGCTGTGGGGCTCAGTCTTTCCACCTGACCCCATGTTCCCACGGGCCCAGGAGACTCAGGAAGTGAGACCCGGTAAGGGCCTCCTCCCCCAGGTGCTCAGCAGTAGGTGACAGTGCTGCCTCCCGGTGCATACTGGGGACCACGTGGTGCAGTGGGGGTTTGCCTCCCTTGGTGGCCAAGGACCAAATAGCAGTGCAGCAGCGCCCCAGGGGCCAGGCCACCTTGGCCAGCGGGGAGAGGCTCCAGGAACCCCGCTGCCCCAGGACCTGTGGGCGGGGTGGATCCAGAGGCCGCCGGCCTGGGGTGGCAGGGCAGACCGGCTGTCTGACATTCTGCCCCAGTCCCTCCACGGGCCAGGCAGATGTCTGGTGTTCCAGTTCACAGTCCTTTGGTCAGCTATGAGCTCCTTCCATGGGCCGCAGGCTGGGTCAGCAGAGCAGGCTTTTGCTGGGAACCAGACGCTCCACGCAGCGATGCTTTCCTGGAAGACAGGGTCTGTCCCTGGCTCAGCTTACTGGAGCTGGTCTGCGTTCCCAGTGTGGGCTGACGGGAGCCAGGGCTGGCCTGGAACCACAGTTCTCTCCCAGGGGAGCGGCCAGTCTGGGGCCTGCCTGTGCAGAGCACCTGGAGCCCGCAGCTGCTGCAGACTCGGGCCAGCTGCCAGGGGCTGCTCGGGGGCAGGGTGTGTCCCTCCAGGGCTGGGCCTTCCGTGGGGAGGAGGGGAGGGAGGAGGAGGAGAGCCAGGCAGCCAGGAGGCACTTGTACCAGCCTCAGGGACAGGAGGAACAGTGGGCATGGGGTGCATTGGCAGTGCTCTGGCCCCTCCAGGCCTGGCCTCCCCACTCCTGGCCATGGGACTGGGTTGGCACACTTCCAAGGACATGCCCCAGGCTGACCTTCTGTGACCTGAGGGTCCCCAGGGGTTTAGGTTCTGTCCCCGTCTCCAGGTCCCTATGGCATCCTGGCCTGTGTGGGCTGCCCACTCCAGCTGGTCAGGCTGCTGTGCGGCCCCAGGCAGGTCTTTCCCCTCCCCAGTGTCCCCAGGGGATGGGCTCAGGCAGCCAGATGTCCTCCCTGAGCTGTGTGGGGACCCATTTTCCTTGGCTCCTGCTTCCCACAGTGTGGCCTCAATACTTCCTGGACTCCACCGTGAGTGGACTCCACTCCCAGGCAGGGACCGCCATCCATACACTGTCTGAGTGTGCAACGGCCCTGGCTAGAATGGGCTCCGGGGGCCTCTGGAGATGCTGGGGTGACCTGGAGGGGACCCCTACCTACATCTGAGCCCAGGCCAAGGCTGTGCCCACTGTGGGGTGGCTCTGGAACCAGCGCCAGCTGGCTCCTCCTGCAGGCAGCCGACAGTGGGCCTTGGCAGCGGCTGTCCCAGCTGGAAGGCCGGCACCCTTCTGGGGAGCAGGTGTGCAGCTGAGCCCCCCGGAGGGGCACCGCAGGCTGGGTAGGTGGGAGGGGCAGAGTCCACCCCTCTGGGGCAGGTGGGCAAGCCTGGGCACCCACCTTTCCACATGGTCTCCCGGGACCTTCACAGAGGCTGCGACCTTGGCGAAGCTCCGAGTGTCTCTGCAGTCCTGAGGGAGGCGCAAAGGCAGTGCGTGCCCTTCAATGGCCACGTGAGGAGCGTTTGAGCCCAAGGCAGCGCCCCCTACCCAGAGCTTCTGGTGACCTGGCCACACCCAGGGGAGCATTGTGGCAGAAGACCCAGCGGGCAGGCGCCTGCCCCCAGTGGCCTACACAGAGGTTGGTGGATGACACCTGTGCTGCTGGGGACCCCACTGTTGGGGAACTTCGCTCCAGCTGCAGCTGGCCGGTCAACCTCAGCAGACCGCCCCCATGTGGGCGCTGCAGAGCCCCTGTACCCTGAGAGGAGGTGGGGCCCGAACTTCAGATCCTGCCCTCCAGAGCGGGGGACAATCATGCTGCCTGCCCTGTGGGTCTGGGATGCAAAGGACAGTGGCTTCCACACACCTGGGGGGAGGGGTGGAAATCCAGAGGCATCGTGGAGTGGCCTCCCTGGTGGAGCTGGGTGATTCCCCCCGGGGCCCAGACGGCTGCGGCAGGACTGATGGCCCATAAACGTGGCACACTCTCATGTGCGCGGGGCATGGAGAGGGGCAGACAGACGGTGCTGCACAGCAGCCCAGGTGGCCAAGGAAGCCAGACAGGCCCACGAGCCAGGCTGGATCAGTGAGGGGCAGAGTGCCAGCCAGGGCCATAGTGACTTCAGGACACAGAGGGACCTGGGGCTGGTGATGCTGGTGATGCCTGCCCCCTGCCTGAGTCACAAAACTCCATCGGCAAAACCTCCTGACCCTCAAGGTGGACCCGGCCACACTGGCAGCTGAGTGTCCAGTGGCGAGTGGCCTGGCAGGTGGGATGAGAAGGGCCCTGGGTGCCTGTGGTCTCCCGCATGCCACCCCCAAGTCCAATCACACATCGCAGTGGAAAGGCCTTCTGCATACAGCTGGCTGGGGATCTCACGCTGTGAGGGTAAAGTCTGAGAAACTGTCGCACTAAGAGGAGCCAGAAGGACAGGAGGACCCAGTGTCGTGTAGGGTCCTGGGCAGGATCGGCGAGCTGAAAACAGAGCCCAGGGAAAACCAGGGCATGAGGAGCAAGTGTGGGCTTTGTTGGCAACGAGTCCTGCAGGTCCATCAGCGGTAACAGATGCACCACGCTAGGAAGCCAACGGGATTTAGCTCAGTTGGTAGAGTGCTGCGCTGCAGTCTCTGAGGTCCCGAGTTCAATTCGCAGCACCGCAAAAATGGGAGAAGGACCTGGCAATCCACTCCCAAGGCAATCCCGAAACAGTCAACCATTGAAAACCCTATGAGGGTCGCTATGATTCCGATACCAACTCGACGGCACCTAACAACAGCAACAACAACAACAAGGAAGCCAAAAGGAAAGTCAGTGTGGGCCTGGGAACTTTCCAGGGCCAGCTTTACAATTATTCTGCAAATCCAAACTGTCCTAAAAATAGTGCATGGAAAATGTCACCGGCTGTGGGGCAGAGATGATGGCCAGGGCACCCGCTGAGCCTGGCCTCGCAAGCAGGGGGGTTACCACGGGGTCCCAGCTGCTCTCGTGGCCATTCAGGCTTTCCATAATAAACACGGGCTTGCCACACATCATCGGAAACCGACGAGGTGGCACTGGGGAGTCGGTTCTCTGAGCTCCCGCCTCGCAGCCACACCCGAGGGCCTTGAAACAGGTCACCTGGACACATCACTCCATGTATCTTGACTCCCCAGCCCCGAAGCGGCTCCCCCTCTACAGACGGCCCAGCCAAGGCCTGGCGGGGGTGTGGGATGATCCATCCCATGCATGGCCCTCGGGCCCTTTTGGACAGGCGAGGCTTGGACATCTGTCCCCTGCCGCTGGGTGCTCTGCCTGGCCTCTTCTGGGGCTTTCTCAACAAGCTCTTCATGCCGGAGCTAAAGGGGCTGGTGGCCAGGGTGGTTGCTCTTTCTTTTTTTTTTTTGCAGTACTGGGGGTTGAACCCAGGGCCTCGAGCCTGCATGTTCTGCAAGTGCTGGACCACTGAGCTGCGCCCCCAGCCCATTTTTTTACTTTTTGAGACAAGGGTTTCGCTAAGTTATGCAGACTGCATCTGGTCTCGAACTTGCCATCCTCCTGTCTCCGCCTCCCAAGCCGTGGGGATTACAGGTGTGCGCCACCGTGCCCAGCTTGGGTGGTTGCTCTTGACGCAAGAGCCCAGGGGTCCTGGTAAGGTGGCCCTGGCCTATTTGCCCCTGAGTCTGAGCCACCCTGCCCACAAGGAGCCCACAGAGAAGGAGGTGGAACTGGGTGCAGAGAGTCAGGGAGGTGGGAAGGGGCTACAGGGATGGGCCCGCCAGGTCCCCACGGGCCCTTCTCCTACCCTGGCTTCTCTTACTCATCACACATGGCCTCACAGCAAGTGTAATGACCCAGTTTTCAGATAAGGAAACTGAGGCTGCAGACAGTCAGACACCTGGAGAAGAGTGTGCCGGCCCCCACAGCAGTCTGACGGGCCCCGTCACGAGTGTGAGAGGACAGCATGGATGGGCACTCAGGGAGGCTTCCCGTCGGAGGAGGGCAGTGGGGCGGGCAGTGAAGGACGGGCAGGCTCTGGGGTGCAGGGGCCGTGGGGAACGTGTCCGGGGTGTGTGGTCACAGTCTGGAAAGAATGCCATGTGACCTGCACAGGCAGTGGCCTCGGCTGCCCAGGCCGAGCACTGATGTGTGCAGGTCAGCTAGCGGACAGGGTGTGGTGGTGCCGTCCAGGCCCGGCTGGCCCATCTGTGGAGCTGGCTTCTGCCTGAGTCAGAGGGGACCGTCTGGGAGCACTCCCTGGGGCCAGCCTTCACTGCAGACGTGCCAGGCTCGCTCTTGCCTCCTGGTGAGCTGGGTGCTGCCCTCCCCACTGTTATGCCCAGAGTTCGAGTTCCCCAAAGATCACCAGGGAGTCCAAGGTCGCAGGCAAGAACAAAGAGCCTTTATTAAAGCTCAAGCTGGAGGTGCCGCACCTCACCGACGCAGCGGGTTAGTGTCGACCCCGACTCGTTGGGTAAGGGCTTTTATTGAGGTTACAGGTAGGGGTAAGGGGGGTGGTGCAGGTGGTCAGTCTTTTGATTTAAGATGTGCTGGGGGTTGAGGGCTGACTCAGGCATGTTTTCTGTCTTATCAGGGGGTCTGGGAGTTCTCAGTGATGACTGCCTGCATTTACAACCCTTTGATTTATGCCTGTATCTCTTGGAATGTAGCTCTGTGGTTTTTTCTAAGAATCAAAACGACCCTGAGGTCAAACTTTAGCGAAGGTGTGGTGTTTGGTCAGCCTGGGTTTCTCACGCATTGCGGATGGGGAGGTGGAGGCCGGGGAGGCGCGTGGAGGAAGGGAGGGAGGCAGGCGGCTGGAGGCCTGCGGTGCTTTGCCCAGGCGCGTCTTACGCGGTCATCCATCACTGGCGAGGGCCACAGCGCCTCCCTTGGAGTCGCTGAGGGTCAGCAGTGCTGAGGGCTGGACTCATCCCCAGTCAGGGTGGCCACGGCCACGCCTCAGGCTCCTGTCCCCTCTCCGCAGGCTCCCGGAGCTAAGGCTGTGCCCAGGGCTGCTCACAGCACCGCGCATGCGCCTGGGCATTGACCTCTCCGGGACATCCCCTCAGGAGCAAGAGGATGCAGCAACTGCAGGAGGAGGGGCCACCACCATCAACACTGCTGGCCCCTGTGCCCGGGCAGTGAGGGGTAGGTCTGGGGATCCAGGTGGAGGGGCACCAGGCAGAACTGTGGAGATGTCCCCCGGGTCCCGGTGCCTGTCATACAGTGGAGCACAGACCCATGTGCGCCACGGAGGACTCGGCAGAGGGAGTCAAAGGCTCCAGTCGGTCCTTGTGACGGGGCCATCGGGGTGGACCTGGCCCTCAGCTGAGGCCTTGGGAGGCTGAGTGGAAAAGGAGGCAGAGACTTGGCACGTGAGGTCAGCAGGTGATGTTTCGAGTGTCCTGGGAAGAGGAACCCCCCACAGTGAGGAACAGGGGGGGACTCAGGGCCCTGAATCCTGCTGGCCACCCGAGCACCCTGGGAGTGGAAGCCAGCTGAGAACTCAGGGAAGACCTGGGCAGGACGCTGGGCAGGAGCGCGGCTGAGCTCTGAGCTGCTTCGGAGCCGGGAGTCTGAGGCGGGGGTGCTGTGTGAGGCCGTCAGCTAGCGGTGACCTGTTGCGCAGCAATAGGAACACACACGTTCCTCTTTGTCCCTCCCCACACACGACAGTGCACACATAGTGCACACACACTTGCACACGAGTCCCCCATGCACACGCGTGTGCGCACCCTACCTGTGTGCACACATGCCCAGGTGTGACAGGCACACAGCATGCAGGCATACACACGCATCCTTACACACTGGGGCAAAATGCACGGGCTTGTGCACACGCGTGCGTGAGCTCACACAGCGACCCACTCCAGCTCTAAGGCACACACACTGGAAAACACACAAACTCAGGATACAGCGTGCCACACGTAAGTCCCCTGGGGAACAGAGGCGCGAGAGCTCCCAGGAATCCCTAGAGCAGCAGGAAGCCTCGCCTTCCTCCTGCAGGGGGCACACGGAGGCTCCAGGACAGGTGCTGCTGCGCTGGGTCACTCAGCTCAGGGCAGGGCACAGGGCTGGGACGGGCCCCTTCCCAAGCCCAAGTGTCCGGGTCACCGTGGCCCATGGCAGGACTCAGCTGCATGGGTGGCTCCTGAGGATGGGGGCTCACAGGGTGGTTTTATTTCCATCTTCCCTGTGGGTCCTGATTGTGCCCCTGCCCACTCAGGGCCGGCTCCCTGGACATGGCCACCAGGCCACGGAGGCCGCCTCACTGTCCTGAAGCATTCTGGGATGGCTGCTAAGAGTGACGGTGCTCCTGCATGTCAGCAGGAGAGGTTGAGAGGCCGGCCAGATGCTGATGGCTGGAGACGGATGCTGGAGCCCACTTTTGTTGTTGTTGTTAGGTGCCATTGAGTCGGGATCCATCTCATAGCGACCCTCATAGGGTTTTCAATGGCTGACTGTTTCAGAATTGCCTTGGGAGTGGATTGCCAGGCCCTTCTCCTCTGGAGCCCTCAGCCGGGCGGAAATCCAGCCAACGTGACAGCCCCGGCCACCAGCCCCAAGCTGAGGCCCACCAAGGGCGCAACTGCTTCAAGGAGCCCGGGCAGCTCCCACACAGAGCCATCTCCTGACAGTCTTGCTCCAGTGAGGAGGAAAATGACAGGCGGTGCCTCCCTCTGCAGGGCCACCAGCTTCTGGCCGCAGCCTGCTCCTTCCCCCACCGGCTGTGCTTGGGGCTGAGAGGGTTAAGCCACCCCAAACTCTAAGCCCTTTAATCTCCTGCCAGAAGCTCTTAAATCTTTAAACAGCACTTTCTGCTCTGCACGGAGCTGGGCTCCAGCAAAAGCTCTCAAGCGGGGCTGTGACAGGCAGAAACCAAGTGGGACTCGTGGCCAGGCGCAACTGCCCCCCACTTGGCTGCCTGCCCCACATCTGCAGGGGCCCAGCTGCCCTGTGCCTCCTGGACACCGGCTGCCTGGCCACGCTGCCGAAGGCCTCTGTCCTCACAGGCCTGTCCATGGCCTCATGTGCCTTGTGGCCCCTGAGAAGAGCCCCGGCCTCAAGGGCTCCCTGCTCCTCCTTCCTCTGCAATCTAGCCCAGCCGGGGGCTCCCTAGAACCCTGGGGTGTGCCTGGGCTTGACCAGGGGGCTGGCCTGTCACCTGGCTGGGACACACAGCCTGCCTCGCCCTCCTAGCCTGGACCACCCCTCAGCCTCCCAGTCCCAGGGCTTCTGCAGCTTGAGCCGGGAAGGTCGCAGTGGGTCAGGATGGCTGCTTAGGGCCCAGGCGACCCACTGCACACCCCAAGCCTCTGATGAGAGCCTGAGATGGCCCGTCAGTCTTTCCCGGGCTGTCAGAGCTGCCATGCCAGGCTGTGCCCCTGCAGAAGGCACAGCATGTAGCTGTCTGCACACGGCAGAGGCTAAGACTAGTGGGGGTGGGGGACCTCCCGGCCTCAGCTGGAGATCTGCCCAGGGCTGGGTCCCAGGAGCCTCTAGGGGTGGTGGGCAGTGACCTGGCTCATTGGGGTTGGGCAGGCAGTTGAAGGACAAGGGCAGGCCCAGCAACCCCCTGTAGGCAGTTGGGGCAGAGGGTGGGAACTTTAACTTCGTGTTAACTGGCGGGTGAGCAGGGGCCCTGGAAAGGGAGGCCAGGGTAGGCGGCCTTGAGCTTCTCACAGACGGACTCCCCTTCATGGGCTTAGTGGATCAAGGAGGTTGCTCCCCCACCAGGCGCTGGAGGTGTCCTCCCCACCCCATGCACCAGATGCCCTCCACCTGGCCACCTAGCACCCTCGCAGGCCACACTGGGCCATCGCCTCTGCCCTGACCTGGGGCTGCCCCGGGGCCTCCCCAGTGAGCCTCGCTGGGCCAGGCGGGTCCTGCCGAGGGTCCTGCTGACAAGGACGGTCCTGCGGAGAGCGCAGCCGGCCCCTCCCTGGCCTCCAAAGAAAGGAGACACCGGTGGGGATCTGACCTAGACAGGTGTCCCCCGATTTCCCCAGCGCCCCTCGCTGCCTTTGCACCTGGTTAACGATTGCGTTCTGTTTTTGTGTTTTTATTTTCTTTCTTCAGTCCCGGTTGTTGCACGCTGGCGCTCTCCATGTTAGGCAGGTGCTCCACGGCGGGGCCGCTCCACCAGCCTCCTTTTCATTTTTCATGGTGAGACGTGGCCTCGCGAAGATACCTAGGCTGCCGCTGGCCTCGAACTTGCGAGCCTCCTGCTTCCCCCTCTGGAGCTGCTGGGGTTACAGGTGGGCATCTTGGTGCCCAGCTGGGGTAACATTTCTTAACAGGAATGGGGAGCTGGGCCAGGTGGGTGCCGCGCGGCTCCCGGGAGAGCAGTTGGCCTCCTGGGAGGGCTCCTAGTGGACCCAGTTGCTGCCAACTCAGAGAGGTTCAAGTCATTGCTGCCTGTCACAGAGGACCGGGGTGGAGGACAAAAAACCCAGAGCTGACTAGAGCAGAGGCTCTGGAAGCAGAGGCTGTTTGGGGCCCTTGTTGGCTGGGAAAGACATGGTGTCGCCTGGTGGGGAGCCACACTGCTGTTGGGCAGTGTGTGTTCAGGGGACAAGGGAGGACGAGGGTGCCATGATACCTGGGACTCCCTCAGTGGGAACGTCATGACAGCTGAGGTCAGAGGGCACAGGGCTCCAGCGAATGGTCCACAACATTCCCTCCAGGGGCCCTGAAGGCTATAAATTGGGGCCAACCAGGGAACGAAGGTAGAGCACAGTGTGGCCTCATTCAGAGGCACCCCCGCCCCGGGGTGTCTCATAACCGCGTGGCCAGGACAGACAACGCCACGAGGCTGGGAGGCGTGAGGCGCCACGGGTCCCTGAGCAGCCGTGGGGTCCTGGGTGTGGGATCCCACTCCTTGGGGGATGCGAGGACGATGGGCGTGGGATTCCACTCCTTGGCTGTTTTGGGGGATGTGGGGACTGACGGGAGGCAGCTTTGTAAACGTGGGGGGGCTATTTCCATCCACACAGGGACATAGTCCAGATAGTAGGCTGATCCAAGTGCCCTTCGGCAGGAGCAGGGCAGAGCCTGCCGACCACAGACCCCAGGTCTATGCTTGGTGGGGTGAGTTGACCCCGTTTGCCGTTGACAGGCACTCTACCGAGTCACGGCACTGCTGGGCACCCACATCCAGGGCTTGCGCTGGGGAGGGGCCTGCCCCCCCATCCTCCACACCAGGCCAGCACATCTGGCTTTGCAACCTCCCCTTGCGTGGCACAGCGGAAGGCCATCCTTGGGCAGCTAGTAGCCGGCTAGGCTGCCTTTCACAGACCTTGGGAGCACAGCGGGCAGCTGCCGGGGCCCTCCAGGCAGCCACTGGCTCGGGCGGACACGGCTCGCTCTCCCACTCAATAAAATTTTATGGAGTCCTAAGCTGGTCCTTGAGCAGGGCCTCTGAGGACAGTCCCCAGCCCTCCCGCCCGGTGGTGGGAGCGCCGCCCTCCTCCCGCTCAGCGGGCTCTGCCTCACCGCTCAGCTGAGCTCACTGCGAGCTGCAAAGCTGCAATCAGGAGCTCCTCCCAGCCCACTGAGCACCTTGACAGCACTGCTGCGCTGCTGCCAGAGAGCTGGGGGTCTGGACGTTCCCCAGGGCCCGCTCCAGGCCACAGGGACCTGGAAAGTGGATCCCCTAACTCTGTCTGCAGGGCTGGGATTTAGCTCAGTTGGTAGAGCGCTGCACTGCAGTCTCTGAGGTCCCGACTTCAATTCCCAGCACCACAAAAACGGGAGAAGGGCCTGGCAACCCACCCCTAAGGCAATCCCGAAACCGTCAGCCATTGAAAACCCTATGAGGGTCGCTATGAGTCGGACACCGACTCAACGGCACCTAACAACAACAACAATAACCCTGCCTGCAGAGCTGTGGAGCGCCTCACAGCCAAGCCGCAGTACCGTGAGCTGAGCACTCATGTAATCTGGGGGTGTGTCCAGGGGACCCGAGGATCAGTGGGTGAGAGTGAGGAGCAGGCCAGGGCGGCCTGACGCCAGGTCTCCACACTGGACTCTGGCCAGGCAGGGGCGCAGTGCCGGGGGGGCGAGCTGGGGTCTGAGAGGCGAAGGTCAGGCGGCAGGGAGGCCGGGTGGCTTGGGGAGGGGCCTGGGGAGCACGCCTGCTGGTCCGGGAGGAGGCGACACTGATGCCCACAAAGCAGCATCGTCACTGTGTGGAGTAAAGTCGCAAAACAGGACAGCGGCCCAAGGTTGAGGCACGCGGCTGCTCGGCAAACAGACCCCAAATGCCTAGAAACAGCGGGGATGGGGGTGCGCTGCTGTTCCTCAGCTCAGGAGCCTCTGCAGCCCCAGAGGAGGGAGCAGGGCCTGGCTCTGGGCGGCCCCCAGACACCTTCCCTGGCTGACCACATGGCCGTCGTGTGGCCTTTGAGGAGACAGTGGGAGGGAGGGGTCAGCCTCCACACCAGCAGGAATCAGGTCCTGGGTGAGCCTCTGGGGTCACCGGGAGGTCTCCAGGAATGGTGGCAGCCTGAGACCTGTGGCCCAGGCGCCTCCTCGGGCCCTCGGTCCTCTGGGTGTCCCTGGGCAGGGCATGTGCCTGCTTTGCCATTTAGCAATGGAGAGAGAGTCGGGGGGGGGGCACCAGGGCCCCTCTTCCTGCCTGGACACACCTGGCCCGCCCTCCCCTCCCCTCCCTTTCACCCAAGGGACCCCAGACAGGCTTGGGAGGTTTCCAGAGCCCTCCCTGCCTCCGCCCCGGGAGCCTGGGGACAGGCTGGCCAGCTGCACCTCTGGAGGCTCAGGCTGGGGCCCCGACTCTGGCAACTCCTCCCTCTCTGTGGGCACCACATTTGGTCTCAGGGGCCACGGGGGCTCCCAGGGGCCCTTGCTGCCACACAGGTGTCCCCTGAGGCTTCATGCGCCAGGTGCCCATTAGCCTGTGGTGCAGATAGGGCCTGTGGCAGTCACCAGAGAACAGAGAGGCTGGTAGAGGGCTGACCCTTCCCCCAGTGCCCCCACCCCTGCAGCCTGACCACTTGCGGCCAGGCAGACATTGCATCCTGCCTGGCCCAGGGGCAGGAGCTCCAGATCCCTCATCCAGGGTTTCTCAGGCCACCCCCAGCTTACCCAGGGCCCCGAGTGACAGGCGTCCATCCCAGCACTCAGGCCCTGGCCCTGCCCTGCAGCAGAAGGCGCCCCGCTTCTTAGTGCTGCATGCTCTCCTGTGCCACCATGGCTGAGGCTCAGGGCAGTGTCCTCCATAGGGGCTTCTTTGACCTGCAGCTCCCTGCCTGTAACGCAAGCTTCAAAAGAGAGAAACGTGGCTCATATCACCTGCGATGTGTTTATTTCTCTCTCCTAGACTTAGCAGGCCTGCAGCCGTAGCCCTGTGGCATCCGATCCCGTCAGATCTCAGAAGCTAAGCAGGGTCAGGCCTGGTTAGTACCTGGATGGGAGACCACCTGGGAACACCAGGTGCTGTAGGCTTGGGAGAAGGACCAGCAACCCACTCCCAAATTCAATCCACCACTGAAAACCCTATGAACAGCAGAGAAGCACTGACAATGGTGTTTCACCTGTTGTACATAGAGCTGCTATCAGTTGGATACTGACTTGAAGGCACCTAACAACAACAACAAGACTCAGCAGGTCTGACCTGGTTAGTCCTTGGATGGGAGACCACCTGGCAATAATGGGTACTGTAGGCTTGGGAGAAGGACCTGGCAGCCCACTCCCGAAACAACCTGCCGTTGAAAACCCTACAAATAGCAGAGAAGCACTGACGTAGTGCTGGGCATGGCACAGCATAGGGGAGTGTTTCATTCTGCTATACATAGCGTCGCTATGTGTCGGACCCGAAGGGATGGCTCCTAACAACAAGAAGACTATACTGAAAACATCTTTAGAAAAAAAAACCTACAACCGGTGAACCACAGTTCAGTATTTGGCTTTCAGAGTGTGTGTGAGAGAAAGAGAAAGAGAGAGAGAAGAAGAAGATGGAGGAGAAGGAGGAGGAGAAGGAGGAGGAGGAGGAGGAGGAGGAGGAGAAGGAGGAGGAGAAGGAGGAGGAGGAGGAGGAGGAGGAGGAAGGGCAGGGAGGGTTGAGGAAAGGGCTCACACACACAGCCACGCCTAGATCTCAAGGACAGTACTTGATGACTTCTGATAAATATTTCACCCCAAACAAAATATGGCATCTTTTCATCACCCCCAAAAGTTCCTCTGTACCTGCTTACAGTTTTTCCCGGCCCCTAGGCAAGCATGGCCTTGATCTCAAGAGGTGGCCACAGGTTGGTTTTGCCTGTTCCTGTAGCTCACGTAAGTGAAGGGTACAATGTGTGCTTTGGTTCCTGGTCCTTTCGATCAGCAAAGTGAATAGGAGGCTCGCCCACGCTGCTGCGTGTCTCCACCCTTCATCTCACTGTTAGGCACCCACACTGCCGTTGACGGATGCCTGGGCTGCTTCCAGGTTCGACTGTCATGAAAGGCTGCTTGCCGCGATGGTCGAGAGGCCTTCTGCAGATGCCTGTTTTCATTTCTCCGGAGTGTGGAGGACCTCGCAGCAGCCCGGCTGAATCACGGGTGGGTCTACCTTTCACCTGACCAGAAGCTCTGCTCGCTCCACACCTTCAGCCACACCTAGCATTGCCCGCCTTCTTATTTTCAATCACACTGGCGGGCAGGAAACGGTGCCTCCCCTCATGGTGGCTTTCCTGACACATTCCTGGTGGTTAGTGGTGCTGCATGCAGTGTCGTTGTTATTTTTCTTTTGTGCAATACTTGAGTTGAACTCAGGGCCTCCATGCGCTTCACAAGTGCTCTACCACAGGGCTGCACGCCTGCTCATTTTTTGTTTCATTCTGAGACAGGCTCTCGCTATGGGGTACCTGAGGCCCACGACCTCCGTGCCCCTCTTCGTGTTCTCACCAATTATTGCATCTCATGTTTCGTGAGTGGCTTTTGGAGGATTTTGCCTGTTTACTGTTCTTTGTCCTTTTATTATTGGCTTACAGGACTTCGTATACAAGGGGTGATCAAAAAATATGGTGAATATTTTTAAAAATTATTAGTGGCATGTTCAGCTCCCCAGCTCCTACCCGGGTCCCAGGACTCAATTGACTTGGACATGATCTACCTGGAAGTAGCATCTGGTCCCACAAGTTAAGGGCTCAGTCCCACTTGATCGCCCCTCTGACACCAGTCACAAGGCCAGGGCCACCTGTACCTCTGACCGACAGGACGAAAGTCGGGGTCTCCACGGCCCCTGCACAGGTTTAGTCATTTGCTACAGTGGCTCACAGAACTCAGGAAGCTCTTTGCTTAGGATTGCTACTTGATTATAGAGGATACAAATGAAGGAATGCAGAGGCAGGTGTCCACAAGGGTCCCTAGCACAGGCCCTTCCGTCCCTGAGGGATGGAGTTGGGACACACACACACACATGCACACACACCCCAGAAGAAAACAACACACTAGAAAACAAAAATCCTGTCTAAAGCCCTCTGCCCTTCGGTGAGAATGCTCAGTGCGTTTACCTCCCATGTTATCCTTAACGCGCTTGAGCTTAAGCCACCGTTTCAAAACTGCCTTCTAGTTATGTCTGTTTCTAGCTCACGTTCCTCAGCTCCTGCCTCCTTTGAGTTACCTGAACTTTCTTTCTGATCTTTTCCATCTACCCATTGTGTGAGTGTCCCACAGTCCCCACCCTCCGTCACCTGTACCATTACTGTCATGTATTACACATGTAAGATATTAACTTTAAAAAATAAAAGCTATTTTGCTTTAAGCAGTTGGCATTTTAAAACATTAAGAGAAGAAAAGAAGATAGTCACTCATATTTGCCCACAATTTTGCCATGTTTGTCCCTCCCAATTCCTTACTACAGACCTGAGACACCCTTGGGTGTTATTTCCCATTGACCGTTGTTGTTGTTGTTGTTAGGTGCCGTCGAGTCGGTATCTGACTCATAGCGACCCTCATAGGGTTTTCAGTGGCTGAGTGCTTCAGGATTGCCTTGGGAGTGGGTTGCCAGGCCCTTCTCCCATTTTTTCGGTGCTGGGAATTGAACTCGGGACCTCAGAGACTGCAGCGCAGCGCTCTACCCACTGAGCTAAATCCCAGCCCCCATAGACCATAGGAACATCTTTTAGCATAAAATGTCTCGCACATCAGCTAGGGAATTTTGTCCAGTTATTTAGCTGGGAATATCTTTGCTTCGTCTCTGTTTTTGAGAGACAGGCTTGCTGGATATAGAATTCTGGAGCGACTTCTATCTTCTTTTTCTTTCGGGACTTAAAGATGTCGATCCATTGCTTTATTCCTCCACTGTTTCGGATAAGCTGTGGGTGATAATCAACACCAGTTTCGGTCTGCATGCCCGCAGTCATTTGTTTCTGCTGACCTCAAGCTTTGCTTCTCACCTTTGGTTCTCAGCAGTTGATGATGTCTTATGTGTGTGATTTTCTCTAAATGTAACATGCGGACATTTTCCAAGCTTCTTGAATCTAGCACTGGATCTTTTGCATTAACTTTGGGAACTGTTACCATTCAAATATTTTTCCCAGTCCATCTTCAGTGTCCCTCCTGGGTTCCAGCTGCATTTGCCTTAGACTGTTCTGTATCATCCCACATGCCTTTAAGGCTCTACTCTTCAAAACTTTCCCCTCTGTCCTCCGGCTTAGATAACGCTGACGAATCTTCAAGGTCCCTGGGCTTTTCTTTGGCCCTCTCTCTTCAAGGATGCCCTCCAGTGAGCTTTCATATTGGCTACTGTGTCTTTCAATTTCAGAATTTCCATTTGGTTCCTTTGCGTATTTTCCACTCTTGTGCTGAGATTCCCCATCTGTTTAATCATTGTTGCCATATTTCCTTTTCAGTCCTTGAACATATTCATAACAGCTGCTGTTATCGGGGTCTTCTTCAGGTTGGTTTCTACTGACTGCCTATCTCTTTACAATTCTAAATTACCTTGGACATCGTGCATATGTGTCGAGCACCTGGATTGCTACCTTCGGAAGTGTGTTGACACTTGTGCCTGAAGGCAAAAGCAACTCTTCTAGACACCGACTTCAAACTTCACCTGCTCACTGTGGCCCTCAGCTGAAACGTCTGCTCAGTTCTTTCTCTACCTTTTGGCTCTAGCTTCATGCTGGGCTTCTCAGAGCTTCCGCTGCGCTTACGCGTCACGCCTGCCAGCCAGATTAGAGCAGCATTTGTGCACGGGTACGAGGGCTCCTCTTTCTGTAGCTCTCTCCTTCCCAAGACCTCCCTCTGTCTCTCATTGCTCCAACAACCCCAGATTCTGTTCCCTGACTCCTCAAGCCAGTAAATTTGCAGCTTTCTTCTTAGGTTCTGGCTGCCCTGCACCATAAGGGTTTGGGATTTCTGTGTGGAAAAAGGTTGTGTAAGCACGAATCTCAACTCATGCAACCCTCATCATCCACACGCCAGCCCCTTCCACTTTCCATTTGCTTTGGCTGCTTCCAGTGTCTTTCAAGAGCTGTTTTTCATAATTTGTTTGAGTTTCTTTTTTTTTTTTTCTTTTTTGTGGTACTAGGTGTTGAACCCAGGGCTTCAAGTATGCTTTGCAAGTGCTCTACCACTGAGTTGCACCCTCAACCCATTTTTTACTTTTTATTTTGAGACAGAATCTGGCTAAGGTATGCAGGCTGCCTCTGGCCTTGAACTTGTGATCCTCCTGCCTCTGCCTCCCAAGTTGCTGGCATTACAGGTGTGTGCCCCTGTGCCAAGCTTTGTCTGAGTTTCCATTTGTTATTTTCAGGAGGACTGGTCTGATACAAGCTATTTCCAATATTTTTCAGTGCCTATCTTAGCCAATGTGGAAGATAAAAACAGTAATGGCTTAGCTTTGCATCTCATTGATTATATATAGTTCAACTCTTTTTCATTATTTTTGGTGATTTGTGTCCATTTATAAGTCGACCTTTGCCAAATGTATGTGCGATGATAGTGTCTTTGGCGATGATTTTTAAGAGATCTTTCTTTGTTCACGGTATTTGTTGTAAATATTTTCAGTTTGTTCTTTGCTTTTCAGTTTTGTTTGTTTAGTCACACAGAACTGCTGCATAGTTGCATGGAGAGTACTGTAAGGCATTTAGGAGGCTTTATTGGGCTTACGTATAAAAAAGATCATGTGCATGGCACCGTGTCGGGTAGTGTTTCATTCTGGTGTACAAAGGGTCCCTATGAGTCAGACCCAACTTGACCACACCTAACAACAACAAGCAATTACTAAGTATTTTTATTAGAAATGTATTTTTTAATTTCCCAAATGATATTTTAACAATGACTCAGGTGCTACTTGGGGACCTGTTGTGCTCTGTATTATAAACTAACACACTGTATGGGCTGGGGTTTCGCTTAGTTGGTAGAGTGCTGCACTGCACTCTCTGAGGGCCCTGGTTTGATCCTCAGCACCACAAAAACAAGAGAAGGACATGGCAATCCATTCCCAAAGCAATCCTGATTCAGCCATTGGAAACTCTGTGCAGGTTGCTATGAGTTGGACCCAACTCGACAGCACCTAACAACAACAACAACAACAACAACATATTGTATTCTACTAAGCCATTGTTTTTTATGTACTGAATAATTGTATTATATTGAATAATGTTTCCTTCCCCATGTTAAAGCTTCATAGACTGTTGATTGACCATACAACTGAATTATAGGTGCTAGGATTGCAGCTTTGGTTTTGTGTGGATTTTTAGATTCTACAGCAGACTTTCCCAGGGGATGTTCCCTGAGCACCATAGCTAGGAAATGCTTCCAGGGAGAAATGCTTCTTTGCTCAGGCAAATAAGGTTGGGACACCCTGCCAGATGGATCCCAGCCTTGCCAGGAATCATGGCGCACATTGTTGTCGTTAGTTGCTTGTCAAGCCGAGTTTGACTTAGTTGCTGTCAAGCCGAGTTTGACTTAAGGATTGATTGTTTGGGGATTGTTTTCAGGAGTGGATTGCCACATCCTTCTCCTGTTTCTGCGGTGCTGGGGATTGAACCAAGGTCCTCAGAGAGTGCGGAACAGAGCTCTACCAACTGAGGTAAACCCCAGCCCCATGGTATACATTGCCAGATTATAAACTAGGTCCTTGATTAAAGATTCTGCTGTCTTCGTTTAGCCCTTTGGCAGCCATATGAGGTAGTAGGAATCTCTTGTGTGTGATGCCTATTTGATGCAGTTTGAGGAACACATTGGTCAGATTTAGGTTTCAGATTTTCTCTAACTTTATTAAATTACTTGGCTAGTTTCCAAATATATAAATTTCTAGAAATCGAGTATATAAGTTTGGAATTTATCATGCCTTAAAATTTCACAGTATCTTACCAACATGCATGCCTGAATTTTGACCCTCTTTCAGAGGTAATTCTTCTCAATTTAAAGATTTTTTAAAAACCTTTTTGCAGGGATGAGTTTATTCACACTGATCAGTTTTTGAAGGCAAACTTTTACGATTTATGTGCTTTCATTTAGATTTATTAGCATACAATCATGCAAGTAATTCCTTCCCCATTTTCTAAATTGCCTGAGTTATTTGCTTCATTTCTTATGTAATTTAAAATTTTGTTCAATGGCTCTTTGTTTGATCAGTGAGGGCTTGGTTTTTTGTATTGGATTTTTCACATACTTAGCTCCTTATTTATCTTTTAGCTCTTAATTTACTTATCAGTTCTCATTTTTCTTTTCTAACTTAATTCTTTCTGAGACAGGGTCTTGCTGTGTAGCCCAGGCTGCCTTTAAACTCATCATGTACTCTAGGCTGGCCTTGAACCTGCAAGCCTCCTGCCTCAGTCTATCAAGTGCTGGGATTGCATGCTGTACCACCATGCCTGGCTTGATTTAATAAGTTCTACTGTCATCTGCTCTGCTTTAGTCTTCTTTGGAAGTAGATCTTTAAAAATTAATTGACTTGTAAATTATGACCTTGTTTCTTGTTTGGTAATGAAATCCTTTGAAGATATGACTTGATCTTTGAAGAGAATTCTGTAGAAATTCATTTCTTATTAGTAATTTCATTGTTTTCCAGATACTCTAGAATTTAAATAATATTTCATTTCCCATTTGCTATCAAATGTTTACAAGAGTATTTTAGATTACCAGTTGGTAAAGATTTTTAATTAAGACTTTTACTAATAATTTCTAGTTATATTATTTTAAGATAAAATAATTATATTTGTATAATTTTAGCTTTATGGACATATTCAAATTATATACACACATTAGATCTGTCCTAGAAGAAATGCAACCAGAGTGCTCCTTGGAAGCAAGGAGGTCTAGACTACATCTTATGTATTTTGGACATGTTTTCAAGAAGGACCAATCCCTGGAGAAGGACATCATGTCTGGGAGAGTGGTAAGTCAATGAAAAAAAGAAGACCCTCAACTAGATGAATTGACACAGTGGCTGTAACAAGGGGCTTAAACCTAAAAAAGATCTTACACATGGCACAGTGTTGGGGAGTGTTTCATTCTGTTGTACCCAGGGTTGCTATGAGTCAGATCTGACTCAAGGGCACATAAAAAAAGCAACATCTGCCTAGGAAATGTCCCTTTTGGAAATCTTCCACTGCCCATCTGAAACATTATTTTTAATTACCCAAGCAACCTTGCTTACGCTGTCATTATTGTAAAAGTGTGTATTAAAAAACCCTAAAATACTCCTGACCTCTACCCCAAATTCTCGTCTCCACAGAAGAAAATCACTATTGGATTGTCTCAGTTCATTTTGGCTGCTATAACAAAATACCACAGATGAAGTAACTTATACAAAAGACAGATTTACTGTTTACAGTTGTAGGGCACTGCCTAGAGAGGCAGTTTGCCCTGGGGCCTATCTAGCCCTACCGTTGGAGGTCTGAAGCTTGTTCCCTGGGCAATCACCTTTGCCCTACATCTGGGAACTCAGGGTCGTCAAGCTTTCAAGGATGGCACAGGCATCTAATCCCTTTCCTCAGGCCCCTCAACACTGATTGGCTATTTCCAAACCAAACGGCTCCCGATTGGACCATTCAGGAACCACCCCCAATTGGTCACTTTACAAAACCAAATTTGCATATCCCCCCTGTTTGGCCAAGACCCGTATGGGGTGACTGCTTCTGATTGGTCCCCGTCTAGCCCCTGGAGAGTATATAAAGGTGGTACATGGAGCAGTCTGGGTCCATTCCATCCACTGGGACAGACAAGGAAACAATAAAGAGCTGTTGGAGCAGAGCACTTGGAGTCGGCGTCTTCACTGGAAAGAAAGAAGCAAGGAGCCGCCTTGGGCATAAACCTCTGAGCCTGCCTTTCTCAAGGCTTCTCAGAGCAGCCGTGGGCTTAAGCCTCCTTTCCCGGTGGCGCCGCCCTTGGGTGCTCCGCTCCCCCTCGCCAGACCACAGGTCTTCGGCGGCTGGTTCCCGCTCATGGCTGGAGCGAGTCCAGCAGCAGGGCGGTGCCCCACATGCAGTTCTGGAGGCTGGAAGTTGAAGATGGAGATGCCAACAGAGTCAGTGCTCGGGGAGGTCACCACCGCACCACAGATGGAGCCTTCTGCATATCAGCAGTGGAAGGGGCCTGGGACCTCCCTCCAGCCTCCTCTGGGTGGCACCGATGCCATCTGGGAGAGAGGAGTCCTTGGGACATAATCACTTTCCAAGGCCCGGCTCTGACAACTGGACGGTTCCAGCCTACAGACTGGAGAGGAGCCATCAGCACCGAGACTTGGCGCAGCATGTGCCTTCTCTAGGACGCGCCCAGCGTGTTTGCCTGTAAACATGTAACCGGCAGGAGCGCGTAGCGCTGCTTGCCTCGCGGAAGCCATGGTACCTGTGGAGCTGCAGCCTGGTTTCTTTGCTCATAAATATAGCTGGAGCCGGGCATGGTGGTGCATGCCTGTCATCCCAGCGACTTGGTGAGGCAGAGGCAGGAGGATCGCAAGTTCAAGACCAGACACAGTCTGCATAACTTAGCGAGACCCTGTCTTAAAAAAGTAAAAAAAAAATGGGCTGGAGGCGCAGCTCAGTGGTCCAGCACTTGCAAAGCATGCAGGCGCGAGGCCCTGGGTTCAACCCCTAGTACCGCAAAAAAAATAATAAAAATAAATAAAAATAAAAATAAATAAAAATAAAAAATAAATAAATAATACAGCTGGCACATCTGCCCCAGACCAGTTCACATAAATCTGACATATTCCTCCCTGCTGCTACCCAGTGCCCTACTACGGTATTAATAAACAATAACTGATTTAACCATTTCCCAATGGGTGGGCCTTGGGCTACTCCTGGTCTTTTCCTGTTGTGAGCAATGCTGAAATGCACATCCCGTACCCGCCTCCAGGGGCCCATGCACTGCTTTCTTGGTAGACTTTTTTTGAGGTGTACGCACGAATGGAAAAGTATGCGAGTCATTGGCGTGGATCATGAAGAATCCCCCCGAAGGGAAAATCCTTGTGTGAGAAGCAGGGGATGGAGGCTGGCTGGGCCCCGCATCTGCACCAGCCTCTTGGGCGCCTCCTGCTGGGCACTGTGGTGCCTTCCTGGCATACCTGAGTAGTGGGTGGCAGGGCACTGCTGCCTGCTTTCCACTCATGGTGGAATGGCTCAGCCTGCCTCTCGTGCCCGGCCCTTCCAGGCAGTACCTGGGGGGACAGTCGTCCACGTTCTGTGCGGGACCCACACACCCTATTTACCCCTTTTGCCCTGGGTGGGAGTCTTCCCTTCTAGGCTGGGGTTATTACAAACGGCACGCTTCCGTGATTGTTCTTGTTCATGGTTTTTGGTAAAATCATTTACCCATTCCTGCTGGCTCTTTCTCAGAGTGCAAACGTTGTATGAAGTGTTAATAGATTTGGCAAACATTTTCCCAACACTTTCTACCAACTGAATGCCAACCAGCAGTGCTCTGCAGCTTTGTTGAAATTTGACACCTCCATCTTTCCATCTTTCCAGGCCCCCCTTCTAAAAGGCACCACACTGTCCTTACCTCTAATGCCAGCAGACACTTTTCATGTATTTATTGGCCATTTGGATTTCTTCTTTTCTGAAATGACTACTTGAATTTTTTGCCTATTTTCCTAGAGCTATGTGTCCTCTTAGTGGCGGGGAGGAGTTGTGACACATTCTGGACATCAGTGCTCAGTCAGATGCAGGTTGCAACCAGCGTTGCCCATTCTGTTTGCTCCTCCACCCTTTTAATGATGTCTTTGGCTGAGCAGGAATTTTCATGTTCATGGAGTCAAACTTTTGGGATGTTAGTGGTTGGTGTGCTTGTCCTATCCACTCGGACACTGCCTTTTCTCAGTTCACACCGATGTACTCTTGGTTTTTTTCTAAGCTTTTTGTTCATTTGGCCACTCACATTTAGATCTCCCATTTATCTGGAATTGTTTTTTTTTATATGATATAAGGTAAGGGTCAAAATGCATTTTTTTTTTTAAAGTATGACTCTTCCACTGACCTGGTTCCATTTGTAGAAAAGGCCACCACCTCAGATCCAGTGAATTCTGCCTTTGTCACTTTCAGGTACCTGCAACTGGGGAGGCACCTTTCTGGACTCTGTTGTTCTTGTTAGGTGCCGTCGAGTCAGTATCTGAGTCATAGCGACCCTGCGTACAACACGCAAAACACTATTGTCAGTGCTTCTCTGCTGTTCATAGGGTTTTCAGTGGTGGATTTTTGGGAGTGGGTTGCCAGATCCTTCCCCCTTCTGGACTCTACTTTTCTGGAATACTGAGCAGGTCCACCCTGCTGCCCCCCCCCACTATACAATCCGCGGTCAGCCAGGTCACACTGTCTAGAAGGGCAAACCTTCCAACTTTGTTCTTCTTTGTGCTTGTTATAACCTTATCAATTATGAAAAATACCTTTGATTTTGACCAGAATCTGTACTAGTTGTAGTTATCTTCAGAATTGACATAAAATGGCAACATTTAGTCTTCCAACATGTAAGCATATTATTTCTCAATTATCTCTGCATTTATTGGTTTCTTTCTAAATTACTCTGTAATTTCCAATGTAGAGGTCTTGTACATCTCATATTTATTCCTTGGTGTTAATATTTTTAATGGTTTTGTAAAAAAATCAATCCGCCATTGAAAACCCTATGAACAGCAGAGAGGCACTGACAATAGTGTTTCGCCTGTTGTATGTAGGGTCACTATGAGTCGGACACCGACTTGACAGCACCTAACAACAACAACAACAACAACCTAAAATGACACTTGGTGACACTTCTTAATTTGAGGAATTCATGGTCAGGTTAAGTGCCTTTCTACGTACTAGCCATAGCATTTGCAAATAATGGCAATTTGACTGCTTTCTTCACTACGTAGTCATTGATTTTTCATGCCTGAATGCATTTACTATAAAGTACACTATTACACTGGGTTGAGTAGAAATAAATTTTGGTAGTAATTATCCTTGTCCCCTTCCTGTACTCATGGTATTTACTGTATATTTTTAGTTTATTATCATTTTAAGAAGATCAACCACATCTGTTCTAACTACTGAGAGGTTTTTTCCTATAAATGTGTGTTGTTGGATTTTATTAATTCTTGCACTTGCTGAATGACCTCAGGATGTGTGTCTTTCATTATTAGGACTTGAGTCATGTGGATTGGTTTTACATTCTTAGACTAAGACCTTTCTGGTGCCAATATATCACTAATTTTACGTGTCATAGGATTCAATTTGCAGGTATCTTCCTGCATACATTCATGAAGGAAACTGGCCTTTTATTCTCTCTTCCAGTGTTTGTGTGAGGCTTTGATATCAAGGCAATATTAGCCTCATTAGGACATGTGCTTTCCTTTTCTGCTCCCAAGAATGTGAAAGTCTGTGCTCCCAAGTTTGTGAAAGATCAATGTTACCACTCCTGGGAATATACCCAGAGGGAGATGAGTCATCATACCACAGAGACACCTGCATCTCCATATTCAATGCAGCACCTGTCACAATAGCAAGGATATGGAATCAAACAAGGTGCCCATCAACAGAAGAATGGATAAAAAAAACCATGGTACATATACACAATGGAATACTACTTAGCAATAAAAAAATAAAATAATGTCATTTGCAGCAAAATGGATGGAACTGGAGTACATCATCTTAAGTGAACGAACACAAGCTCAAAAAGAGAAATACCATATGTTCTCACTCACATGTGGGAGCTGAATCGTACTTAAAGGAAGAAAAAATCCTATACATAAACTGATATCTAAAAATGCACAATTAAACTTAGCAAAGAAGGGACAATATAAAGAGTAGAAAGAAGGAGAGAGGGAGCTGGCAGAGGGAAGCAAAGATTGGGGAAGATGGAATGGAGAGGAGGGTCAATGTGGAGGGGTGAATGGGGCCAGGATGACCTCAATGTAAACAGTGCAACTTCATGAGTACGTGGAAAAATAGGGAAATAGAACCTAAATGAGCATTTGAGTTTTGCTACATATTGGCCACAAGGCTCCATGAACTTTGTGGGTTGATGAAAGTGTTGCCAGAAGTGATGTAAAGGATGCGTAAGGGAAGAAGCCAACGCTGTGTTAACCTGTACCCCATCATCACTTAGTAATAAAGGGGAAAGAAGAGAAAGACCAGTGCTACCAAATGTTTGTGAAAACACATGATATAATTGATATTTGAGTTTTCTGGGTAAAACACATTTTTAATAATGGGAACAATGTATTCAATAAGTAGTGAACTATTCATAGTAAATATCTGTCAATTTTGATAATTGTGTTTTGGGGGGTGGGGGGATTTGGTCATCTAATCTAAATTATATACCTTATTTACTTTATTTATACTACCCTCATTATGTTGCTAGTACTATTTTATTCCTGATACTAGGTATCTGTGCTTCTCTCCGCCTGCTTCATCAGTTTCACTAGAGATATGGCCATTTTATTAGTCTTTTTAAAGCACCAAATTTTGGCTCCATGGAATTTCTCTGACATATGCTTGTTTTCTATTTCACCGATTTCTTGCGATGTCTTTATTATCTCCTTCTGTCACTAGGCTTGGCTTTTTCCAGCTTCTACGTATAGAAGCTTAGCTAATTGACTTCCAGCCTTTCTTCATTTTAAATGTATGCATATTAGGCTATAAATTTCCCTCTAAGCACTGCTTTAACTGTATTCCTTAATTTTGATGCGTTGTATCTCCATTATCAAGCAGGTCATAGCGTTTTCTAATTTCCTTTGTGATTTCTTCTGTGACCTATGATTTAGAGGTACATGGTGTAATTTCCAAGCAGCTGGGGATTTTCCAGTTGCATTTATGTTTTTATATCCGGTCTAATTCCACGGTGGCAGAGACCACACTCTGAGTGACTATGGTCATTTGGAATGTGTGGAGACTTGCTTTATGAGCCAGCACGTGGCAATACTGGCGAACATCCCACGTGCTAATGAAAAGGATGCGGATGCCGCTCTGTCGGGTGCAGTGGTCTGTAACACTTGTCAATTAGGTCAGGTTTTTCAGCTGTGACGTTCGGAACTCCCATATCCTTACTGCTATGTTTGCTTATTAAACCAGTCACCCAGAGAGAAGGGTCGCAATCTCCCTTTAGGAGCACGGACTTCTTTCTTCTTTGAGTTTGGTCAGTTTTTGTCCCCCATGTTTTACACGTTACTGATGCTTATTTGGAGCTATCATGTGCTCCTGAAGCACCGTTCCTTTTGCATACACCTGTGCCCATCCCTAGAAGAGCGTTTTGCCTTACCACCTGCTAGGGCTGACAGGAGGAGGAGCTTTCTTCTGGGTCACGGTTGCATATTCTATCTTTCCCATTTTTTCTTCCAATCAGTTTTTGTTTGTTTTGTTTCTTGTTTGTTGATTAGTAGGTTTTTTTCCCTTTAGACTTAAGGAGCATCTCTTAAACCGGCTACTGTTAGGTTTTATTTTTTTCTACGCAGTCTGACATGAGTAGCCTTTTAGGTGAACGCGTAACCCACTCTGCATAGCATCTTTTCTACAGGTTTGGTCTGCGATCTGTCATCCCGTATCTGTTTTCTATTTGACTCACCTCATTACGTTCCATTTCCTCTCATTTCTTGGCTCCTTGCAGATTAATGAAACCTGGTTGCTATCCCATTTTCTGTGTCTTAACTTGCTAGCTGCACACTCTCTTACTATGCTTTGGTGGTTATACTGGAGATTTCAGCGTTCACCCTTGGCTATGGGCAACAGCTGGGTGTGGATGGAGGCTTGGCCAGTTTCCTGGGCTGCTAGAACTTGGAAACAAGTTAATCCTTTACAGCCTGGCTCCTGCCACATTGTTGCACTGAACTTAAATTTTGCATTGAACTTAAATGTGAGTGTTGCTTTGTGCTTAGATGTAACAGACTTGAATTTCCAGACTGGAAGGCTGTGGCTTTACCCAGAACCACTGCTTATTTATGTTTATTGAAGGGTTCGCCTTTCTCTCTGCCCCTCATTCTTTCCAATACTTCCATGTTTCTGTTGGGGGTCATTTCCCTCCCATTGCAAGAGATGCCTGGGGAATTCCTCTCGTGTAACCCTGTGCTGAGGGGTCTGTGGTGATGGATTCCCAGCCTTCTTTGCCTGGGGCGTCCTCCCTGACTGGGAGGCCAGGGTTGTCAGGGCCTTTTCATTTCTGCACTTCAGAGCTATCGCCACGCTGTCTCGTAGCTTCCATCTTCATTTCCAGGGAGAACTCAGCTCTCAATGGTTTTTCCTTTTCAGAGATAATGATGCCTCATTTTTCCCTGGCCATTTTTACAGTGCCCCGACCCCGTGCGGAGGCTCAAACCCCAGGCTGCCTGGTGCCAGGTTAGCACTCTGCGGCTCAGCACTCAGCGGCATTCCCAGCCCTAGAATTGTTTCTTTTGTCTTCGGTATTTTTTTTTTTTCTTAAGGCACCTGGGTGTGGTTTCCTTTGTACTCATCCTGCTTGGGCTTGCAGAGCTTTCCACATCTGTGGGCTGATGCCTTTCCTCAGTTCTAGAAAGTTCTTAAGCGTTACTTCTTCACACATGGCTTCTCCCTTTCTCCTTCTGTCTCTTTCTGGGGCACTTGGGATAGATGTGGACGGATGTTCCACAGCGGGCCACCTGTCTGTTCTTTCCTTCCTTCTCCCTCTCACGCTTCTTGTAGTGCTGGGGATCAAACTAGGACCTTGCTCGTGCTAAGCACGCACTCTACCACTGAGCTGCGCCCCAGCCATTCGTTGGCCCCTCCCTCCTGTCCTTTAGTTTGACATTTTTTATTTACTTACCATTCTAATTCTCCTTCTTTCCTTCCTCTCCTCTCTCTCTATATATAGAGAGATGTTGTTGTTGTTGTTAGGTGCCATCAAGTCAGTATCCGACTCATAGCGACCCTGTGTACAACTGGGGAAGCACTATTGTCAGTGCTTCTCTGCTGTTCATAGGATTTTCAATGGCGGATTGATTTTTGGGAGGGGGTTGCTGGTCTGTCTCCCAAGCCTACAGCACCTGGTGCTCCCAGGCGGTCTCCCATCCAAGTACTAACCAGGCCCGACCCTGTTTAGCTTCCAAGATCTGATGGGATCCAATGCCACAGGGCTATGGCTGCAGGCCTATATAGAGATAGAAATACGTGTGTGTGTGTGTGTGTGTGTGTGTGTGTGTGTGTGTGTGTGTGTTTAGAGAGAGAGAGAGAGAGAAAGAGAGAAAGAGAGGCTCACTTTTTTTTTTCAGTACTGGGGGTTGGACCCAGGGCCTCACGCCTGCATGCTCTGCAAGTGCTGGACCACTGTGCTGCACCCTTAGCCCATTTTTTTACTCTTTGAGACAGGGTCTCACTAAGTGACACAGACTGCCTCTGGTCTTGAACTTGCGATCCGCCTCCCGAGCCGCAGGGATTACAGGCGTGCACCACTGTGCCCAGCTCGGAGAGAGACTCTCTTTGTAGCCAGGCTAGTCTTAAACTCACTATGTAGGCCTAGCTGGCCCATAACTCACAATCCTGCTTCAGCTTCCCAAGTCCTGTGATTACAGGTGTGGGCCACCATGCCTGGCTCGCTCTAGTCCATAACCCAGAGTTCTGTTCTGTCTAAATGCTGCTCGTTTTAGGGCCTATATTTAAGTCTTTAATCCCCTTGGAGTTGATGTTTGTAACTCATGAGAGACGGGGTCTGGTTTCGCTCTTCTGCATGTGGGTCTCCAATTCCCCCAGCGCTATTTATCAAAAAGACAGTCCTTTCTGCAGTGCGTTCTTAGCCCCTTCATTGAAAATCAATTTGCTGTAGATGTGTGAGTTTACTTCTAGGCTCTCTATTCTGTCCCATTGGTCTCTGTCTCTGTTTTTAAGTCAAAACCATGCTGTTTGCTGACTGTAGCTTTGTAGTATATTTTGAAGTCAAATAGTGGAATGCCTTCTGTTTTGTTCTTTTTGCCCAAGATGGCTTTGGCTATTGAGATGATTTTTGGTTTTGTGTTTTAGTGGTTTCACACAAGTGTTAGGACTTTTCTCCTAGTTTTGTGAGGAATGTCATTTTGATAGGGGTTACATTGGACCTATAGATTGTTTTAGGTAGTATGGACATCTTAACAATATCATCTTACAATCCAGAGTGAGATGAATTTCCATTATTTTTAATGTGGAATCTTCAGTTTCTTTCATGCATGGTTTATAGTTTTCCTTGTAAAGATCTTTCATCTCTTTTGTTAACTTATTCCTAAGTATTTTATTAATTTTGTAGCTTTTACAGATGGGTTTACTTTCTTGATTTCTTTTATAGATAATTCACTATGGCAGTGTAGAAATGCTGCCGACTTTTGTGTGCTGGTTTTATATCCTGTAACTTTGCTGAATTTACTAGTTATAATAGTTTGGGTGGTGTCTCTGGGCTTTTCTATACAGTATATAAGATCATGTTATCTGCACACAGTGATATTTTGACATCCTCCTTTCCAGTTTGGGTGTCCTTCATTTCTCTCTCTTGCCTAATTGCTCTGATTAGGACTTTTATTACTATGGTGAATAAAATGGCAAAAGTGAGCATCTTTGTCTTGGTGCAGATCTTGGAGAGAAAGCTTTCAGCTTTCCCCCACTCGATATAATGTTAATTGTGGGCTTGTTATGTTGAGGTATGTTTCTTCTATGCCAAATTTTCTGAGGTTTTTTTTTTTTTTTGATCATGAAAGGATATTAGATTTTATCAACTGCCTTTTCTGTACCCATGGAAATGCTCCTAAGTTTTTCATTCTGTTGATGTGTTGAATCAAATTTATTGACTTGCAAGTGCTGAACCATCCTTGTCTGAAACCATGAAGCTACTAGAAGAAAACATGGGGGAAATGCTGCAGGACCGCAGAATGGCAAAGGCTTTTTGGAGGACACTCCAAAAGCACAGGAAACAATAGCAACATTGACAAGTGAGATTATACAGAACTAAGAACCTTCGGCACACCAAAGGAAACAATCAACAGAGTAAAGACAACCGGGCTGGGATTTAGCTCAGTTGGTAGAGCGCTGCGCTGCAGTCTCTGAGGTACCGAGTTCAATTCCCAGCACCACAAAAATGGGAGAAGGAGCTGGCAATCCACTCCCGAGGCAATCCTGAAACAGTCAGACATTGAAAACCCTATGAGGGTCACTATGAGTCAGACACGGACTCGACGGCACCCAACAACAACAACAAGATGTGAGGAAACATTTGCCAACAGTATATCTGACAGGGCATATCAGGAAAGCAAACAATTTAGTAGCCAGAAAAAAAAAATAAAAGTCAGTTAAGAAATGGACAACAGACCTAAATAGACGTACACATGAAACAGTACATGAAAAAATATTCAACATCCAATACAAATGGACTAAAAATCACATGTAATTGTTCTAACAAGATAGAAACAAAGACCACTACAGGAAAAGTTTCTATCTTAAACAGAAATGGAACCCAAGGACATATAGAAAAATACTATATAGTAAAAGATAGAGAAGACTTGGATGGGAAACTTAGATAGGAAGGGGGGAGGGGGGAAACATAGAGGAGGGTAAG
>VMDO01004490.1:0-55356 GCA_007922755.1 Pedetes capensis | reverse complement strand
TCAACATCCCTACCCATCAGGGAAACGCAAATGGAAAGCACAATGAGGCACCACCTCACAACTGTTAGAATGGCCATCATCAAAGACAAAAGAGAACAAACGTGGTGAGGCTGGGGTGTGAAGAGACGCCTCACACACTGGTGGAGGGTGTAAATTGGTACGGCTATTATGGAAAACAGTATGGAGGTTACTAAAAAAAAAAATTGAAAACAGAACTGCCACGTGAAGCAGCAATCCTACTCCTGGGTAATATCCAAAGGAAATGAAATCAGTCTGTCAAAAAGACATCTGCACCCCATGTTTATTGCAGCCTCGTTCACAATAGCCAAGAAATGGAGACAACCTAACAGTCCATCAGCCGCTCAGTGGATAAAGAAAGCGCGCGTGCACAGAATGGGGCGCTATTCAGCCACACAGAAAGGGAGAAATCCTGTCATTTGTGACAACGCAGACGAAACTGGAGGGCATTGTGTTAAGTGAAATAAGCCAGGCACAGAAAGACAAATACCGCATGATCTCACTAGTGTGGAATTTTAAAAAGTGATCTCCTAGAAGTTGTGAGTAGAATAGTGGTTGCCAGAGGCGGGGCTGGGGGGGATGGGAAAGGTTGCTCAGTGGGGGCTGAGGCGCAGTGAGACAAGAGATGGAAGGCAGCAGGGTGACCACAGGAAACCACGGAGAACTGAGATTACACAGTGGGTATCAGAATGTCACCTGACCTTCCGTCAACATGTGCCGTTGTGTGTGCTGGAAACTTAACCAATTTAAAGGCTCGTAAATGCATTCACGGGTTTTTTAATTTTCAGACGTCCTATTCAGCTTTAGCATTTCCATTTAATTCCTATTACATATTCAATCTGTTGGTAGAGCTCTTCCTTTTCCCCCCTAGGATGTTTTCCCCAGCGCTGCCTCGATTTCCTCACACGTCTTCATGCTGTCTATTTTAAGACCCTCCCGCACTAGTTCCAAGGCTTACGTCACCTGAGGCTGTTCTCGGCTTGCTCTGCGCCTTCTCGGCGTTCAGCTACGCCCTTCTCAGCCCGTCTGCTGTCTTCTCCTTTGTTCCGTTTGGTTGTGGTTTTTGGTTGCTGGACAGGATGCCCAGCGGAAACGGCCGCCTTCTTCTGATGCAGAAGGGGCTGAGTCCTTGAGGGAGTCAAACGCCCCTGCCCTGGGGTCTCGGCCCTGGCAGGGTGGGTAGGACTCGAGGCCATCAGCTGTGCTCTCCAGAGGGCTTTTCCGGGGCTGTCCTCCCATGAAGCCCCCGGGGAGCTGGAAAGGTGCCGGGGAGAAGCTGACGGTTAGGCTCCCAGGTCTCTGACTCTGCCACTGCCATCTGAGCGACTTCCACACGCTCCCATTTCCCTTCCCCAGAGTGGGAGGGCAGAGGCCCAGGAAAAACCCAGTGGAAGCCCCCCTTTCCTCTCGGGGGTCTCCCTTCTCAGGCTTCTCTGGGCCTGTGGTCCTGGCTGCTGCCGGCTGTGGGCTGGGCAGCTTTTCTGGCTGTTCTCAGCTGCTGGGAGGGAGCTGCGCTGGGTGTCAGATGTGGATTTGCCAAGCCCTGTTAGCCATTTGAAATTGGAACAGGAGCTGCCGGTCACAAAGGGTGGGCGTGCCGTGGTAGCAGGGAGCCCCGAAACTCAATGGTCACACAGCACAGGCCTGTGGCTCGGCTTCATGCTGTGGTTGGTCGTGTCTGTTCTGTGTCCACATCATTGTCACCCAGGATCTTGGGACACTCCACCTGGGTCTCTGCTGATCGTGGGAGCAGTGGGACAGGAAAGCCAGGGGCACACACTGGCTCCTCAGCAAGGAGGCAACATTGTCACTGGTGTTCCACTGTGATGATCAGAACAAGTGACGGTCACGCAGGAGGAGCCAGAGTCTGGAAACTGCAGCATCATCCACTCTGTCCCGCAAGAAGTGGCATCTTCTCCATCGCCTCCCCATGCTGCTAAAGACTCTAAGTATGGCCAAGATGGGCGGTGAGCAATGGCTCATTTCTTTTCTTTCTTTCTTTCTTTCTTCTTTCTTTCTTTTTTTTTTTTTTTTTTTTTTTTTTGCGGTACTAGGTGTTGAACCCAGGGCCTTATGCATGCATTGCAAGTGCTGGACCACTGAGCTGCAGCCCCCCCCCCCTTTTATTTTTAACTTTTTGAGACAGGGTCTCGCTAAGTTACGCAGACTTCCTCCTGTCCCGAACTTGCAATCCTCCTGCCTCCGCCTCCCAAGCCACTGGGATTCTAGGCATACGCCACCACACCAGGCCAATGGCTCATTTCTTAAAAATTCACATTTCCCTGGTGGATGAGATCAAGTGACTTCTCATATGTTCCTGTGTTCCAGGGATTTATGGAAAAATCAGCAGTGTTTTGTGACGGGGTTAAAGTGTGCCATGTAGCATATTTGTCAGTTCCCTGCTATGAATTACGGGGCCTGGGTCCTTGATTTCTTTATGTATTTGTGTGCACTTGGCAAGCATCGACAGTGCTGTGCTGAATTTTCCATTACTGTTGGATCTTGTTGTTTTTCCTGATGTATCTGCACACATTTTGGTGTGAGGTGCTGATTACATAGAGGTCCAAGCCTGCCATGGCTTTATTTATTCCTAACACTTTTATTGATATGTGGGGGCCTCTGTCCCTTCCGGCGATTTGTGCTTTGAGTTAGAGTGACGGATATTAGCATCATTGCTCACTCCTCGCTTCATTTGCTGGCATTTACTCCAGTCTTCTGTCCTTAAACTGTGGACCAAAATTTAGTTAAGTGTCTCTTGTAGATAGCACACTGTTGGGACACTGACTTCGAAAGTGACCGGCCCCGCTGAGGTGGCTGAGTGGCATGTGTTCAGCCCATGTGTGTGGCCTGGCTGTGCCTACACCTTAGCCGGCCGGGTCTCTCACCGTCCATCTCCCCTGGTGTAGGGGGAAATTGAGAGAAAATTGGCAACCCCCCCCAAACTAGGAAAACGGCTTTTGAAGATGTGGTTTGTAAATTAGAAATCTAGGGAAAATGAAAGTAACTTGATTGGACATTTGTACAAAACCCTACACAAATCCCTCAAACCTGACTGGACAATTGGACTCAAAGCTGATTGACTTAGGCCATTCCATGGGCGAGCTATATAAGGAGGTGCACTGCAGCAGCTCGCCCCTTTTTTTCACCTGGACCACTGATGAGGAAACAGCTCTCTTGCCCAGACCTTTGGTAAGAAAGAACTCTCTCTCGGCCACAACCATCAACAAGGAAAGAACTCTCTCTCACCCAGACCACTAATGAGGAAAGATCTCTCTTGCCTGGACCTTCAGCCACCGACTAGACAAGAACTCTCTCTCTGTCTGACCACCAGCAAAGCAAGAACTCTCTCCTTGTGACCACCGAGACCACCAACATGGAAGCATCTGCCCTTGAGGCAGTATAAGAGCTGCTAGCACTTAAAGCTGTATGCTTTGGGTTTTCTCTCCACCCTGATAAGGGCAGAGAAATAGAGTTGTGTTTGTCCCGGCAAGGCAAAAGCGCCTGAGGCTTTTCCTTTCTCCCATCTCTGCCAGCATCCCGAGGGCCGTAGGAGTCCACACCCCTTACCCAAGGGTCCCTAGTGAATTCTGTTTAGTATCTGTCTGTGTGGCAGTGCCACCCGTCTGAACATTCCGGGCCAGGCTGGGAGGTGCACACCCCACACCCTGGCTTGTCAGAAACACAATCGGGCCTTTTGCATCTGCAGGAAAACCAAACCCCAACATCCCTTTCTGATGCCAGGTCTACCCGGTGTTAGCCCCCCTCTCCTCTCCTGGGTGGCCCCAGGCTGTGTCCTTTCTCACCCACATAGTGACTGGGAAGTGCTTTGTGTGCTCCTCCCTGCGGGGCATGGCTTGGCTGCTCCCACCCAGCCTGCCCTTTCCAGTCCTGCTCAGAGTTATTATAGACACAGCATCATGACCCTGCGCCTGTCCCCTGTCCCACTGTGACTCAGACCCACCGCCTGTCTTGAGTTCCCCATGCTACCTGCAGCTCTGTATCCCAGGGACCCCGAGCTGGACCCAAGCCTGCCAGTGCAGAGCTGTGGCCTTTGCTCTGTCCACAGTGTGAGCCTGTGCCCGGGCTCTGCAGCCCGACAGCATGGGCCGGTGCCATGCCTCACCACACGGCCGCAGGCAGGTAGTCCAGCTCCTTTGCTGCCCTTTTTGCCCTGGGGAGGAGACACACCTGGCCTCCTGAGCATGGAGCAGCTGAGAGGGCTGCAGGACAGGGTGTCCTGCAAGCACCGAGGTCCCCATGATGGCGCCAGCACATGGAGATGCTGGGGCTGGAGGGAGTCGGCACGTGACTGGCAGGGGGAGAAGGCTATTGTTGCTGTTGTTGTTGTTAGGTGCCGTCGAATCGGTATCTGACTCATGGCAACCCTACGTACAACAGGTGAAACACTATTGTCCGTGCTTCTCTGCTGTTCATAGGATTTTCAATGGCGGATTTGGGAGTGGGTTGCCAGGTCCATCTCCCAAGCCTACAGCACCTGGTGTTCCCAGGCGGTCTCCCATCCAAGTACTAACCAGGCCTGACCCTGTTTAGCTTCCGAGATCTGACGGGATTGGATGCCACAGGGCTATGGCTACAGGCAGGCTGTTGTTAGTGCACCTCACTTGCCACTGTTCATCAGTGAAGCCAGGCGGCCGTGAGAGCAGCTGAGTGGAGGTTCTCCGAGTCCTCCAGGTCTGTGGTGACAAGCTTTGTACCTGTGCCTGTCGTGGCATTTAGGCAGCCATGACATTCGGGGGAGGCAACCTCTCCCTGTCAAAGCCTTTGCACTGCGGCCACCTGCACTGTGTCTTTAAGGTCCTTACCTTAGAGCTAATGACTTCCCACTGCATTCCTGGCTAAGGAGCCGCTTTCCAACAGCTGGGGGTGACCGTGACCAGGACCACCCCGCAGCTCACGATGCAGAGCCTCGCCAGGCTCCCCTGTTGCCTGGGAGATGCGTGAAGAGACCTGCAGCAGAAGGGGGACAACAGCAAGCCAAGGCCAGGCTAGGTGGAGGTGGCAGTAGGAAGCTGGGTCTTTGTCCTGTGTTTGCAGCCAGCATCACCCCACACCCCAGCCTTGGGCGCCAAGGTCTCTGCCAGCCTGCAGAGTGGGACTTCCTTGCTGCTGGCTGCCCTCTGGACCTAGGGGGAAGGGGCCTGAGGTCAGGCACGTGAGTCCTGGGACCCAGGGACGCGGCTTCAGCTTCCCACTGCGGCCAGTGCTTGGACTGGACACCTGGGAGACACTGGGGCCTGCTGCCAGCAACTTTGGATCTTAAATGTTCGCCCTGGTCCTCCAAGGTGGATACTCAGCCAAGATGAGGGGGGCGAGAGATTTCCTGAGAACGACCTCCCAGGGTGGGAACGGGGGCAGGGGAGGGGTCCTGGCTCCAGAAGGAAGTGAGAACCGAAGCTGTGGCCCCTCGGGATCCGGGTCTGAGCTCACAGCCCTCTCCTGCCCAACGTCGCAGGGTCAGCAGGATCCAGGGGCAGGACGGGCTTCCAGGAGGGCTGCTGCAGCAGAATGGGAGGGACAGGCCAGGAGGTTTGGTGGCCGACGATCCACTGCCACAGCGGAGCTGTCACCCATCGGCCTGGGCGTCCCCTCACGCTGTGCAGCAGAGCCCCGCCACTCACCGGACCGCACTCCAGCAGCCTCTCCTCCCGGTTTCTTCACCGCCTAGCAGCTGACGGAAACTTGCTCTGTGTTGACTTCTTTACAAAGAACCTCGGTAGACAGCAGTCCCTGCGTGCCTGAGTATTTTTAGAAATGATTTCCTCTGGTTTCGCTGAGTGACAGTTTCCTTCTGTCCTGGAGTCTCGTTCTGGTGCAGAATTCTTGGTTGGCAATTTCTGTCCTGAGGATGACAGGGGTGTCACCCTGCTTTTCTGTCAGGGGGGTTGGGGGCAACCTGGAGCCATGGGCTCCCCTACCCCAGCACCCTGGGCCTGCTGCCCAGGGAACAGAGTCTGCGTGTGGCACCGCAGCTGTTTCCTAGCAGGCCTTAGCGGGTGCCAGGTGCCAGCTCTCACACCCTTTCAGCCCATGGGCTGCATGCTAGGTGAGTGCCCGCCACTGAGCTACACCCCTAGCCCTTTCTCATTCTTCATTCTTTTTTTTTTTTTTTTTTTTTTTTTTTTTTTTTTTGGTACTGGGGGTTGAACCAAGGGTCTTGCGCCTGTGCTGGACCACTGACCTGCGTCCCTAGCCTATTTTTTTTACTTTTTGAGACAGGGTCTCTCTACATTATGCAGACTGCCTCTGGTCTTGAACTTGCAATCCTCCTGCCTCCTCCTCCCCAGCTGCTGGGATTACAGGCGTGCGCCACCGTGCCCGGCTCTCATTCTTCATTCTGAGACAGGCTCTTGCTAAGTGGCACAGGCTGCCTCAGGCCTCGATCTTGAAATCTTCCCGGGACAATGGTGTGCCACCACACACGGCTCAACCTGTTCTATACCTTCACGATGTTTTCCTGAGTTATTTGAATGTCTTCCTTTGCCGGGGCTGTCCTCTGGGAGGCCGTAAATTATGCAGATATCGTATCTCCCGTTTCGTTTTCCTTTCCTACCTTTTCTCCCTATTCCTTATTCCTTCTTCGTTCTGCCCTGTTTTCTCTTCCCCCGTTTCTCAAGTCTGACCCTGGGCCCTTGGCCATCTTGGGCGGTGTCGGGGGTGGCTCCCTGTGGTCGTTCCTTTCCTTCCACTGGTTCTCCTGAGCCTGGCCCGCACCTCCCACTTGCCTGCCACCTTGTAGGACATCTGCTTCAGCTTTTGAGTCCTAGGAAAGATGCTTTCATAGATGGTTAAGCCCTTGATTTACAAGGGCAGTTCTCATCCTCCCCAGGGTGAGGCGTCCCATCATTCCTGTACATCTGCCATTTGCCTTTGCTACCTTTCTCTTCCTCGCCTGCAACTCTAGCCCTGTTGCATCTGATCCTGTCAGATCTTGAAAGCTAAGCAGGGTCGGCCCTGATTAGTACTTGGACAGGAGACCTCCTAGGAACACCAGATACTGTAGGCTTGGGAGACAGACCCAGCAACCCACTCCCAAAAATCAATCTGCCATTGAAAACCCTATGAATAGTAGAGAAGCACTGACAATGGTATTTCATCTGTCGTACGTAGGGCCGCTATGAGTGGGATACTGACTCAATGGCACCTAACAACAACAACAACCTTTCTCTTCCTTCTTGCGGTTCCTTGTGGAGCCTGTCTGGTGAGCTCTTCCTGAAGCAGCTGCTGGGAGGCACAAGGGCTAGCCTCTGCCAGGAAGCCTGGCTGGTTCTGGTCCGCAAGGTGCTGAAAGCCAAGGGCACCCCCTTCCCCCTGCCACAGCCGCACTGGCCCACTTCCTCCTCCTGACAGCATGGGGAGCTCGAGGGTAGAGTTTCCATCTTTATTTCTCACCCTCTACAAAGAAAAAAAAAAACTTCATCAGATGTTCACTTCAATGGGCTTCAGCTTGGTCAGTTTTGGACTTTTTTTGTTTTTATTTATTTATTTATTTTTTATTTTTATTTTTTTGGTGTGTTTGTTTCATTTTGTTTATTATAACAAAAACCACAACAAAAGAACTAAAACCCTTGATGACCACCCTCTGGATGTTTTCCACAGCATGAACCACACAGACACATGTGACCTGTCACAGAGGAGTCCACGACCATCGTTCACTCTTTGCCATGGTCCGCATGCCTTTTCCCCCCGATTTCCTGCATTGAAGCCCGAACCCCTAAATGATGGCATTTGGAGGTAGGGCCTTGGGAGATGATTAAGTTTAGCTAAGATCCGACTTGGGGGATCCATGAAGGGATTCGTGCCCCAGTAAGAGGAGATCTGGGCCCCTCATGAGAGGCTACAGCCAGGAGGAGGGTCCTCACCAGATGCAACCCCACTGGTCCCTGATCTTGGATTTGCAGCCCCAGACTGTGAGAAATAAGCATCTGTTGGTGAAGCCTCCCAGCCTTTGGCATCTTGTTATGGCCGCCCACCCCAACGAAGATATGCATGTGATCACTGTTAGGTTGTTAGGTGCCGTTAAGTCGGTATCCAACTCATAGTGACCCTCATAGGGTTTTCAATGGCTGTTTCAGGATTGCCTTGGGAGTGGATTCCCAGGCCCTTCTCCCATTTTTGCGGTGCTGGGAATTGAACTCGGGACCTCAGAGACTGCAGCCCAGCACTGTACCAACTGAGCTAAGTCCCAGCCCACGCAATCACTAGTTTATCAAAAAGCACATGGCAAACTCCCAGGAGAGGCAGCTGCAGAGCGCTTGTGGGGCCCTGGAGATGCGGTCTGGCTCACTTGGAGTCTGCAGGTGGCAGGGGCAGCGGGGGGCAAGCAATGACCACCCGTAAGTGACTTGTGACAGCTGGATGTGGAATGGCCAGCCGAGGCCATGTGCAGAAAGCGTGATCACCAGCCTGGGGTGCTATGGAGAGATGGTGGACCTTGAGGAGGTGGGGCCGCACCTCTGCTCTTTCCAGGGGTCCTCTGAGAATTACGAGTGGTGGCTGTGGAGCACGTGACATCGAGCAAATTGCTCAACAGATGCCCATGCGGCACGGTTGGGGAGACGAGAGGCTGCCTTCACGCTAAAGCGTCCTGGGCACCACTGTCCCGGGGATGGTGTTCAGCTCTGTGCTGGAGTTGCCGCTGCTTTTGAGGACGAGGCTGAAGGCTCTGGACTCTCTTTCTCTCGTCTCAAGTGCCACGTGGAGCCACATCCCAGCCACCATGCCTGTCCACCATGCACTCCCGCCTTGCCCCTGAAATCTTGATGTGGCCCGACACCGCTCCCCACGCTGTTCCCCAGAGCAGGCTCAAAGATACTTTCTGTTTGATAATCACAGGCGCTGAGTTCCTCACATAATTTCTAGGCTGTTGGTCCCGAAACATTATCTGGCCAGCTGTGTCCAGCTCATTTTCCCAGGTAGACGCTAACCCCGTTATTTCCACTAGGAGAAGTGAGCTATTAAATGAGTTTTGTCCCCTGGGGCGGTACCTTTATTCGTTTTCGCCAGTGAGCTCTTTCTTGGCACCAGCAGCAGGAACTTGGGGTGCGGAACTTGCCAGATTTCGGGGCATCTAAGGCTGGGGTTTTCTGGGATCCTGTGCTTCCCCGGGGAGGACCCTTCCTCACTGAGCCAGGCCTAGGAGAGCAAGGCTGTGTGGGAAGGAGTGGGCTCGGGCCACAGGACCTGCCTCAGGTTCTGTCCTCTGGTGGCTGTGGAGCCTTGGGGACAAATACCAGCAGGAAGTCCCCTGTGCCTTGAGCCACCGGCCCAGCAGGGCCCAGCGGAGGCTGACCATGGCGACGGCCCAGCTGAGCCTCACTAGAAAGCGCCTGCCGACCGAGGCTCACTGACCTGTGCTGTCCGGGAGGCACCGAGCTGCTGCCCAACCCCTGGGCTGTGTTTGCTGTGCCTGAGGCCCGAGGGCAGACCTCAGCCAGATCAAGAGCATTGGCAGAGTGTGGGCTGGGCAAGTGCCCAGGTAGGGGTCGAGGGACAGGACGGGATGGCCAAACAGGGGTCACCACCAGGACTACTGGGTGTTCCCAGGGTGCCATAGGGGGCATTGTTTTGATGCTGGGGGTCTGTAGAGGGAGCGCTGCATCCCAGGATACCCACGCTGCTTCTGAAGCCCTCACATGCACAAGCACCCACGAGGGATGGGCCTGGGGCTCTGGAGGGTGCTGGGTCCCAGACAAGCCTGAGGTCATAGCTCGAGGGCCCAGGAGAAAGTTTTGTCTCTGGCCATCCGGGGTGCTGACTTGGCCATGTGTACTCCCTGGGCAGCAGTGAGCAATCTTCTACCCACCTCTGGCCTTCAATTTCCCCCTGGTCCTCCAGGGTCCTCAGGTCACAGGCTCATTCCCCACTTGGCTGCCTGGATGACCAGTCTGGAGGCAGAGGCCAGGAGCCCCTGGCCAGGTGGGGATAGGTACTGGGGACTGCTGGTCCCCTCTGTCCCCCGTAGACATAGCTCCAAGGCTGGGACCCAGCAGGAGTGGAGGGGGTCGGGGTTTGGGGTGAGGGTGCAGGCAGCTGGGAGCCCAGGGGTTTCCCACAAACAGAACAAAGCCTCGAGGAGGTGGCCCAGGGCCGGCCACCAGCCCACAGGCCTGGAGCTGCTGTCTGTGAAGCTGCCAATGACAGAACCAGTTGCCCAGTTTGCCGAGCGTTAGCACCAAGGTCCCACCACGCCTGGAGACAGCCAAGGCATGGCTCCTTTCACGCCGTCACGGGCCCAGACACAATTGAGTCTGTGGCTCTTGGCAAGGCCAGAGTCAGCCAGGCCAGGCCAGGCCAGCTGTAGGGCTGGCTCCGGCTCTGGGCAGCCACGGCACTGCAGAGGTGGGGTGTGCCCCGCCCTCACCCAGTCCACGCCTCTCCCACCAGCTCCTGCTGCCCATCCAGCCTGACACCAGAGGCAGGCCACAAGCTAGTGGTCTGCAAGGCCAGGCCAGGAGCAGGACCACAGGTTGGGGGCTAGACCCAGCTCAGGTCTCCTGACCTGGCTTAGGTCCCCTTTCACCCTGCAGGTAGGAGCAACTGCAGCAGCACCGCTGGGTGGCCACCTCCAGATACCCTCTGCCCACCCCCAGGCTGGGTTCCCTCTCCAGCACCCCAGGCCCAGCCCTGCCCCAGAGCCACTTCCTCAGAGACGGGATCTTCCCCATCTGTCTTCACCACACTGGCGAAATTTCCAAAGGATTCGGGATGCTGTGTGGCCCCTGGGGCACAGGCTCAGGGCACGCCCTGCTCAGTGCCCAGGGATTGTAGGCCCTGTATCTGACCACCGCCAAGAGGCCGTCCCTTGGGAATGGGCAGCCCTCCCCATGAGGGGCCCTGGCCCGGCTCTGGCATACTTTGGAGCCTCTCCAGAGCACCCTGACTGGAGTGGCATTTTGGCCACCTCTCACTGCTCTCAGACCTTTAGGGTCACTCCAGGAGGACACTCTGCCAGGCAGATAGCACACCCACCCCCACACAGACAGGTGCACACCAGCCAAGAGTCTCTTCGCCACCCTGTTCCCGTGGCAGGAAGGACCACGACTCTGCTTAGTCCCCGCTCTGGTGACAACAAGGACACCCGGGCCGGCAGCTGACATCCAGAGAGGGGCTTGTTAGGAGCAGCCCTCCCCACTTAATTAACACCCGGACCCCCTAGGTGATCCTCTGGGCGCCTGCGGAACAGCTGTCCTTTCCCCTGCGCGGGAGCGAACTCGAGAGCTTTTCCATAAAACCAATGGGCTGTGACTGCTCGCTGGCAAATACGCCGTGAAAATGTTACTGCCGGGCGGCGCAGCAGCAGCGGGCCCACTGGGCAGCGGGCAGCCAGCTGCCAGAGCAGATGCGCCAGCCGGACGCAGGACAGTGCCCGCTGGGTAGGCACTGAGCCCCCTGGCCGCTCCCCGATGCCTGGTCCTGTCATGTTAGACCTCTTATGTCAAAGCCACACTTCCCAGCTTTCTCCCGGTCGTGTCCTGGACTCTGCAGCGGCCACGGGAGCTGGAGGCCCTTCCAGGTGCTGGCCGGGCCTCGCCCTGCTCCCTCCCACGGGTGTGTCCTGCAGGAGCTCGCCTTCGTGGGCAAGGAGGCCGTGCTTCTGTGTGGGATCCGCCAGCCTGCACGCTGGGCATCATGGGCACACAGCCTGGAGGCGGAGAACCCCAAACCGGCCCCTTGCAGTCGCCGCCCTTTGGAACCCAGGTATTCGCTTCCCCGTGGCCGCGAGTATCTGGTGCAAAGACACCAGCTCAGCCAGGACGGCAGCTCTGTCCCTTCTCTCCCTGGAGCAGGTGCTGTTGAGTGCGGGCCAGGCAGATGCTGAGACCCAACCTGGAGGACGGCGCGTGCTCTTTCCTCCTCTGAGCCTGTCACAGAAGGGGCCACACTGAGGTCAGCTGGGGCCAAGGAGGCCAGGCCCTAAACCACAGTGTCAAGACACTGGGTGCTCCCTGGGCCCTGGAGCAACATCTCGGAATCGCTTCAGCCGGCGTGGACAGTGGGTCCACTCCTGCGGCCACACTGATTTACCCGCAGAATGAGGCTAGGATGAGGCGGCGGGAGAGGGTGCACGGCAGGGGCCAGGCTGGGAATCGAGATGCCAGAGCCACGGCTATCCCTGCCAGCCTTTCCTGTGGTGGCTGGCAGCAGGCAGCAGGGCCAGGCTGGGGCACACCCAGGAGCGAGGAAACCCCAGCCCTGAACTCTGTGGCCACAGGAGGCTGGGCTCATGAGGGGACCCCACGGAGGAGCCACATCCTTCCTGGCCACCTGGCACTGCATCGCGCCCGGACTCTACAAGCCCCGGTTGACACTGATTTATTGCAAGTTGTTTGGGGAAGTTGGTTTAATTAAAATCTGAATGAAGCTCCTGGGAGCCCCTCCCTGGCCCTGGCAGAGTAAGGAGGAGGGGCGGCGGCATACAATTCAAGCGGCTTTCTGGTCTTGTCATCCTGAACCTCCGAGATAATAAGATTTATTCATAGGATTCACACTCCAGCGGTGTAAATAAACTCCAGGACGGGGCATGCGGAGAATCTGCGGAGGCCCAAGCGGAACCCGGGGATGGCGCGGGACGGCTCCCTCCATCATAAATCAAAGCTCGGCGGTGTGAGGGGCAGGGCCACCTCGGCGGTCGATTCAGAGGTGGCTTTAGTAACTGTCCGTGGAAGTGTCTGTTTCAGCTTCTTTGGGGTCCGTGCTGTGGGGCTGAGAAGCCTGACGGGTGGTCCTGGACCCCTGGCCTGACAACACCCAGGACATAGGTATCCTCAGCCAGGGATGCTGCTCTGTGCCCTGGGCGAGGTCTCTGCTCTGGAGGGCCTCAGTTTCCACCCCTGTGCTGGCCCATCTCATGCCAGGCGCAGTGGTGCACGCCTGTAATCCCAGTGGCTCGGGAGGCAGAGGTGGGAGGATTGCATGTTCGAGACCAGAGGCAGTCTGCATAACTTAGCGAGACCCTGTCTCAAAAAATAAAAAAATGGGCTGAGGGTGCAGCTCAGTGGTCCAGCACTTGCAGAGCATGCAGGCGCGAGGCCCTGGGTTCAACCCCCAGTACCGCAAAATGTCTCCTTTCGTAAAGTAGAACAGCAGGCACCTGAGACTCCGTGAGCACTAGAGTGCTTGTGGTCCCCCCAGGCTGACTCTTTTCCTCCACCCAACGTCCACTTAGCTGATGGGCAAGAGCCAGGGAGGGTCCAAGTGCTTTGGAAAGTGCCCTTCTCCCCTCGGAGGGGGTGAGGGCATAGCCACGGGAGGGGTGGGCGGCATAGCCCAGGGCGTGAGAGCAGCGCAGCCCCAGTGCCGAGAACAAGGGTCAGGAGAGGCCCCGCTGGGCCAGGCAGAGCCAGGGCTGCTCAGTTTGCCCATCCTCGGGCTCAGCCTGAAGCTGCCCATGTGCAAGGATGAGGTCAAGGGGGTTGCCTGGGGGAGGCCAGCCTGGGCACAGGCCTCTTTCCCCATGTCCTGACCATGCAGCCTGGGCAGCTTGGCCTCACCTGCCCATCAGGAAGTTGTCCTGGCTGCCTCGTGTCCCCCTGGGACCCTGCCGCGTTCTTTCCCAGTTCCCGCAAGCCTTAGAAAAGGACTAAGGCCTGGCAACCATGCCCACTAGTGGGCACTTAGGTTTTCATGGTGCCTCGCCCAGGGCCTTGAGTCCCCTGGGGCGGAGCCAAGTCTGACATGCCCCGCGTGGCGTGAGCCGCAGAGCGCACGTTGCAAGTGGAGGCAGATGGGACAGACAGGTGGATGGGCCGATGGAGGGACAGGTCAGGGCGGCCGGCTGGAGGGCAAGGCTAGGAGCCCAGCAGCCCTGGGAGCTCGCCACCCTCCCTGCCGCTCTGCTGGTGGCTGCCGCAGCCTCTGCTGAGGACAGGAAGCACCACCCTCAGCGGATTGCACCACGGGCTCAGGGGCCCGTCTGCTCCTCAGACAGCGCTGGGATAAGACGTCCCCCTCTGACCTCGACGGCAGGCAGCATCTCTACCACCGCCCAAGGTTCCGGCCCAGCGGGTCCCTGAGGGGGCCAGACCTGCCGCCCACGCCTTCCCTGAGCACCTGCTCCACCTGTGGCCCTCCTGGGGCCGCCTTTACGCACACTCAGGCGCTTCCATCGGGGCCTCTCTGGCGTTATGATAAATAATTGAAACTAAACCACATGTGTCAAAGTAAATGACCCTCTTGCCGAGTGAATGGATCCCCGCAGCTCAAGCTGTCTTTCTCCTGAGAAGCCATAAAGCAGGGGCATACAGGGAGGACAGGGCCTGGCTGCCGGGCTGCAAGAGGAGGGGAGGGTCTAGAAAGGGCAGCTGCCTCCCACCCACTCATCTGGAAAATGGACACCCAGTCTACGCTCTGCTCAGACACCCGGCCGTGCAAATGTGTCTCCCCTGGCGCCAGACTTGAGCTCAGCAGTGTCCAGCCAAGCAAAGCTGCAAGACGGCTGCCTGGCACATGGGGGCAATCTCCACACCAGAGCAGTGCACCCCAGGGGTGCGGCTGCATTTGAGGAGATGGCCCCGTGAACACCTTCCTCCAAATGTGATTCCAACTTCGACCAAGGCTGGGAGAGGGGAGGTGGGTAGGGGCCACAGCACAGCCCAAGCCAGGTGCGACCCTCCCTCCCTCCCTCTGCTGGGATCGCTGTGGGCAGAGCCCACACCTGACTGTGCTCCGGCACTGGCAGGATGAACCTGGCCCCTTCACAGTGCCAGCAAGGCCGGCCTCGGAGCAAGCTGGGCGCATGTCATTACGCAGTGATTTACATTTACAGCCTCCTCGCCGGCTGCCCCTCCCACGTCAAGTACATGCGTCGATTTTTTATGCAAGATTGAACAACTTAACGGCCCGAACAAGTCGGATGACAAGACTTTAATTGCTATTTTTCTCCCTCCGTCCCTCAGGAGAGCTATCTGCAGACATTTAGAGAGGTATTTCATAAAACAGGAGAGAAAGCAATTCAGGAAGTTGCGTGTAAATCTGCCGTCCCAGCTCCGTGATGGCGGGTGGGGGGGAGCCTCCCTCAGCCCTGCTCAGCCCCATTGCTGTGGGGCACAGAGGTGGAAGCCCCCTTGACCCCTTGGATGGCCAGCGCCGGCAGGACACCCTGAGAAAGACCCTGCCCCCTGGAGCTGGTAGTCAGACTCCAGTCCTGAGACTCGGGTCTGCTCCAGCGGCTGGGACACGCCCACCTCCCCGTCCCTGGGACTCTTTCACGTTCCACACATTCGTCACTGGCTCATTCATGCATCGAGTGTCCGCTGGGTGAGCTCCGAGGGCCACACGTGGGCAGCCATGGGGCCACAGCAGTGGACTGAGCTGTCAGTGCCGGGCAGGGGCAGCTGGGGGCCTGGGGCCAGCGGGAGGAGAGTGCGCTGAATCGTCCTCAGGGCGGCTGGCCTTGCGGTGGCACGGGGAGGGGTGCAGTGAGCCAGGGGCAGGGGAGGGTCGCGGGGGCTGAGGCCCTTGGAGCCCACAGCACATCACCCTGGAGGTGTGGGCGTCGGTCGATGCGTGCACCGGGCCGGTGCAATCAATACCATCGATGCCGATGCTGTGAGGACCAAGCCAGCGTCTGTCTGCGGAAGCACGTTCCGTCTGGAAAATGCATAAATTCTTGCGTGGGGGATGGGACGTGGAGAATAACAATGATCGCGATTTGTGCGCTGAGGATCCCCACCCCGCCTTCAGTTCCAGGCGTGATAAACAGCTTCTTTAGAACGTGGGAGATGCATTCAGGAGACCTAATGGGAATCAATCTCTCTCTCTGGAATCCGTAGCTCCTGGTAATTCCGAGGCGCCACGGTCGTTGTTCATTCACAACGTGTTCAAAGGACTCTTTAAGGTTAGACTTTTCCTTTTAAGAAATTGCTCAGGGCGGCAAGTTCCCTTGAAGGGCCCCCGCTGACACCTCTCATCAGCCACCGCAGCGCGGGGCTGAGGACCACTCGGGCTGAGAGCCAGGCCGGCTCTTTGTTGGGCTTTGTCCTGTGTGGGGCAGGAGAGGACGGGGCAGGGGAAGGAGCAGAAGGAGGTGTGAGACTGGGGTGCAGAGCAGAGCGCAGGGGAGACCACGGGGCCCCGAGAAGGGGCCGAGGGCCGGCGGGGACTGGGCTGACTCCTTGGGGTTGCAGCAAATCTTCCTAACCTGGAGGTGTTTGTACAAATGGGGAAACTGAGTCTGGAGAGTGCCGGGGACAGAGTAACTACCACCGGAGCCTCCTGTCCCCAAGCCCAGGGAGCTTGGCGCCCCTTGCCTGCCTCCCAGGCCTGGCTGAGCTGGGACTCGGTTCACCTGGCATTTGTGGGTTTGCTCTACGGGCGACACATGGCCAGCATCTGCCCGGTGTCCGGCCCGGTGCTGACCCCGAGGGGTCTGCTGAAGTGAGAGAAGGCAGGCTCAGCCTCTGCGGAGCCTCCGGGCTAGCTGAGCTCGCATACACCTGGGGGCACACACATGCACAAGCGTTGACACACACACCCGGACACAGCACACAGACACGCAGGAGCTCACCTGTGGGGCTCACACCCGCACAGCTATAAATGCACACATGTACGCGTGCACAGCACACACGGGAAGGCACGCATGCCGCCTTATACACGCGCGTTCGCCACAGTAGGCGCCTGGGCCCATGCAGGCACTGAGTGGAACAGGGTGGGCCAGGTTAAAGCCCACACTAAAGCCCAGTGAGGGCAGGGTCCATGTCCAGGAAGACCCCAGGAGTGGCCGTGTCCGAGGCTGGGTCGTCCTGGAGGCTCCTGGCAGACGCAGGCCCCTGGAGGGCACCTGCCTTGTGGAGCCTGGGCTGGCGGTGCACGCGGTGCTGGTCAGCCCGAGACCTCCTGAGCCTGCTCCTGGGGAGAGGCTCTGACCCTCAGCAAGGCGCCGGGCGGGGCTGCAGCCTCAGAAAGGCCTTTGAAGGGGGGTGGGGAAAGATCTCTGGCTCGGCAAAGGAGATACTGAAATTAAATCATTTCCCAGGGTTGGGGGAACCTTCTGTCCTAATTAAATAGCCAGGACTCCTGGGCCTGCTGTTGAGAGCCGGTCTGTTCCGGGGGCGGAAGCAGCTGCTGCCCTGGCAGGGGAGAGGAGCTGCCCCCCCCACCCCCGGCTCAGGCCTCACTCATCACGTCTAATTAGGGCTGCGCCTGCACCTAGTGTCCGGAGGCACAAATCCATATTCAGGCAGTGGGCGGGGACCCCAGCCAGAAGCCTGAGTGGGCTGGGGGATACAGAAGAAAGAGGACCCTTCCTGTGCCCCTCCTGCTCTAGGCCATCGGCTCTGACTGCCCCGTCTTCCCTCTCCCCTTCTCTGCAGAGGGAGCCCCTGGTCTTGAGTGCTGCAGGGGCAGAAGAGCCCACGCAATCCCCTGGGGACAGAGGGGCTGAGCCAGAAGGAGGCTGCCGTGCAATCCAGAGGAAGTAGTCAGAGGCCTGTTCTAGAGAAAGAGTGTCTGGTCGGTATGGAGGGACTACAAAATGAACCAGGTATATGGGGAGCAGAGCTGTCCCTCTCTCTGGCCACTGATGCCTGAGCCCTGAGCCTGGACACAGGGCACCCTCTAGACCGCTGGCCTTTCTAAGGAAACTGCTGTTTTATCATAATCATTCACCTGTGTGACTCTTAGCACATTCTACTCTTGTAACCATAAAACGTAATTGTTAGCTAGGAGAGAAAGTATAAAAGCTCTCGATGGTTGTTCAATAAACGGAACAGAATCACACTGCCTCCGAGTTGCTGTGTCTCTGTCTCCCATCGCCAACTCGCTACCCGCCTTTGGGACCCCTGGATCCTGCAGCAGCTGGACTGCGGCAGGCCGCCACCTAGGGCTCAGGATCCCACAAACCCACCATGAGAATGGAAGGGGCAGGGTAGGGACAGAGAACAGCTCTTCAACACCAGCAAGGAGACAGAGCTGACACACGGGCACCGCAGCTGGCCAGGACCCATGTCCCTCAGCTCCCCTTGGGCCCCCAGAGCCAGGGAGCCCCAGAACTGCAGAGACGCCATGATGGGTTCCCAATGCCAGCACCGCCTCTGGCCTGGGCAGCACTCATCAAATCCAGTAATTTACACACAGGGCCAGGCGGCCAGCTGTCCAGCGAGGCCACTCCCTAGCCCCATGCTGGGAGCCCAAACCCCAGGGCTCCTGGCTTCTGTCCTGCGGCTGGCCTTTAGCTTGACCAGTGCATCTTGTTCTGGGACCACTCGCAGCGACAGCACACGTTCCACAGTTGGCCCCGGTCAGCCTCCTCTTCCTTCTCCTTGGAGCCCACGAGAGGCTCCCGGGCTCTGGACCTAACACTGGGAGTCGTAGCCACACACAGCCCCCATTGTGCAGAGACAGCATAGGAAAACCAGTGGGGACCCCTTTGCTGTCTTCAGTATGTTTGTTTGTTTTTGTCTGCTTGGTTTTTGTTTTTGTTTTTGTTTTTTTCCGGTACTGGGGGTTGAACCCAGGGCCTCGCGTCTGCATGCTCTGCAAGTGCTGGACCACTGAGCTGCACCCCCAGCCCATTTTTGAGTTTTTTTTTTTCTGTTTTTGAGACAGGGTCTCGCTAAGTTACGCAGACTGCCTGTGGTCTTGAACTTGCGATCCTCCTGCCTCTGTCTCCCAAGCCGCTGGGATTACAGGCGTGCGCCACCGCACCCGGCTTGCTTGTTTTTGAGACAGGGGCCACTGTGTAGCCGAGGATGGCTCGAAACTCGAGACCCTCTTGCTTCGGCCCCCCAAGGACTGCAGGCATGCCCCACCATGCCCAATTTACAGGTCTTAAGAGCTCAGGAACCCCAAGTCAGTATAATTAAGGTGGAGTCCAGGCTGGAACACTAGAGAGTCAGCAGGCAAGCACCAAAGACAATGTGAGAGCAGCCCAGAAAAGGGCTCCCTCACCGGGCACGGTGGTGGTGCACGCCTGTAATCCCAGCAGCTCAGGAGGCAGAAGCAGGAGGATCGCAAGTTCTAGACCAGAGGCAGTAACTTAGTGAGACCCTGTCTCAAAAAGTAAAAAAATGGGCTGGGGGAGCAGCTCAGCGGTCCAGCACTTGCAGAGCAAGTAAGTGTGAGGCCCTGGGTTCAACCTCCAGTACTGAAAAAAAAAAAAAAAAGTCTCCCTCACACGCAGGGGAACCATGTGAAATTCAAGTGAATGCTGACTTCTTGTAAGAAAGGAAGAAGGCCAGAGAACAGTGGGAAATATTCTTAATCTGTTTAAAGGAAAAATGTCCCTAGAGATGGCAAAAGGATTCTTACAGGATGAAAGTGAAAGAAAGAAAGAAATTTTCAGATAGAAGAAAATAGAAAGAATTTTCTCTAACAAAAATGCACTACGAGAAATACTTGTTATTGTTAGGTGCCATCGAGTCAGTATCTGACTCCATCGGGTTTTCAATGGCTGACTGTTTCGGGATTGCCTTGGGAGTGGATTGCCAGGTCCTTCTCCCATTTTTGCGGTGCTGGGAATTGAACCTGGGACCTCAGAGACTGCAGCGCAGCGCTCTACCCACTGAGCTAAATCCCAGCCCCACAAGAAATACTAAGAAAGTTAAATGATCCTAAATGGAAACCTGGAGCATCAGTTCCAAGAACTGAAGAGTGTCACGTTAAATATGCGGTTAAATAAAACAGTGTTGAGCTGGTTTAGGACTGGAGGGAAAGCTGGACGTGGTATTGCCCACCTGTCATCCCAGCTCTCGGGAGGCGGAGCCTGGGCTCTCAGTGAGACCCCGTCCCAAACGAATGAACCACCAGTACAAACCTGCAAGTTGGTGTCTTTCATCAAATCTAGGTTATTTTTTTGCCATGATTTAAAAAAATAACAAGTCCCCTCTTCTCTGCTCTGCTCTTTCTCGCGTGCTCCGGCGTCACACGCCAGGCTTGTGACGGTACCCCACAGACCTACGAAGCACTTTCTTCCTTCTCTGTTCTTCACACTGGATAATTTATGTTGAACTCCCTTCAAGTTCATGAACTCCTTCTTTGTCATTTCTACTCTGCCTTCAGCTCATCCGGTGAGCTTTCTGTGTCAGGTTTGCGTTTTCCCTTCTGAGTTTCCACCGAACTCTTTCTTAGAGTTCCGATTTTTCTACTGCATTGCCCCATCTTGTTATTCATTACCAGCGCATTTTCGGGCTGGGATTTAGCTCAGTTGGTAGAGCGCCGCTCAGCATTCTCCGAGGTCCCGAGTTTGATTCCCAGCACCACAGAAATGGGAGAAGGATATGGCAACCCACTCCTGAGGCAATCCCGAAACAGTCAGCCATTGAAAACCCTATAAGGGTCGCTATGAGTCGGACACGACTCCATGGCACCGAACAACAACAACAACAGTGCATTTTCTTTCGTATCTCTGGGCGCCTTAACCATGGCAGCTTTAACCCCCTCGGCAGCTCAGTCAGGCGCCCCTCCTCCCGAGGGCTGCAGGCGTGCACCACCATGAAGGTCCTGTTTTCTCCAGGAGTTACAACCTCTTGTTTCCTCGTGTCTCCAGCAGTCTGGGATGCCCTGGGCTTCGCAGAGGTTTGCTGTGGAGCCTCTGCCTGGGAGGGCGTCAGCTTCCGTTGTAACAGGCAGTCAGCCTGGTGAGACTCAAACTGCCAAGGCCTCTCTGTCACGGCCGTGGCTGGGCTGTTTGGGCTCTGCCTGGCTGTGCGTGGTCAAGTTCACGCAGAGGTTTTTAGATCTTCTCACTTCTGGCTCTTGCCTTTCTTTGGCTGATTTCCTCCCTTATCTGTCTGTGGCTGAGGTTGCTGTAAACTCCGTTCTTGCTTTTGAGCCAGAAAGACTGCTTTGTGTGTGACTGTGGGTGTATCCATGACCTGCTGGTCCTGGCACAGGGCGCCCACAGCGATGCCCTTCTCAGGATCCGCCACGGCTGCGCAGCTCTCCAGGGCTGCCAGCAAGTTGTTGTCCTCTCTGGTGTCCAGTGGCCACAGGCGTGTCTGTGGGAGCGTCGGTCAGGCAGGAATTTGCTTGGCCGCTGTGGGAATCGGAGCTCTGAGGCGGGCTTTTGACCCTTGTTGGTGATGGTGCAGAGGAGCCTGCACTCTGGGACTAGCTGATCTCCCCACCGCGGCCGTGCCTCTGCCAGATTCTCCCTCTGGCGCTTTAGGTGTTGCTAAGAACTGAAGGTATCCCTCCAAGGTTCACTCACCGGGTCTGGAAGCTCCCTGCACCCCTCTCCTGCCGTGTGACTATCTAGCCCCCGAACTCTGGGATTAAATGAGGGTGGAAGGGTGGGGCCCTAATTTGATGGGGCTGTGGCTGGTTCGCCCTCCCTCCTTCCTTCTCTCTCTTTTTCTCGCCCCCCCTTACCACGTGAGGAAACTGTGAGAAGGTGGCTGTGTGGATGTGGCAAAACACCCAACAGAGAAGGAAAGGTTTATGTGAACCCACGGCTTAGAGGATTTCAGCCATAGAGTCAGGGAATGCGTGGCATTGGGCCTGTGGCAGAGGAAATCCTATCCTCACATCAGGAGCAGAGAGAGCTTACCAGAACCAAAGGTCCTCCCCAAGTGACCAACTCCACCGGTAGGTCACTCCTCCCAAGACAGAGCCGCCAACTGGTGACCTAGCATTCAAACACCTGACCTCTGGTGTGCAATTTAAATTCAAACCCCAATGCTCCACCCCGGCCCGCAAAGGCCAGGGCCATCTCTTAACGCAAATGTATTTAGTCCAGTTTCAAGAGTCCCCACAGTCATGGGGATGTAGCTCATTGGTAGAGCACTTGGCGAGCACACATGTGGCCCTGAGTTTGATCCCTAGCACGCACGCTCACACGCACACTAGTCAACAAAGTCTTAATAGCCTCCACTGTATTGAAAAGTCCAAGTCCAAAGTCTCCCCAGAGACCCAAGGCAAACGTAGCTACGTTGTTGTTAGATGCCATCGAGTCGGGTCAGACTCATAGCAACCCTATGTACAACAAAATGAAATGCTACCAACATTGTACGGGGTCTGACACTGTGTCAGTGTTTCTCTGCCATTAATAGGGTTTTCAGTGGCTGATTGTTTGGGGGTGGCTTTCGGGAGTGAGTGGCCAGGCCCTTCTCCTCCCATTTTTGCAGTGCTGGGGATTGAACCCAGGGCCTCAGAGAGCACAGAACAACACTGTACCAACTTGTTTAGCTCCTGAAGCAATCCCGAAACAATCAGCTATTGAAAACCCTATGAATAACAGAGAAGCACTGGCACAGTGCCGGGCATGGCACAGTGTCACGAAGTGTTTCATCCTGTTGTACATAGGATCGCTATGAGTTAGAACTGACTCAACAGCACCTGACAACAAAAACACCAACTGAGCTATAGACGCCTGCAAACAAAAGAACAGGTCACATACTTCCAACTTACAGTACCACAGGGTAAGCAATTCCCCTTCCATATGGAGGAGGGGGCGCAGGAAGGAAAGATCGGTTCAAAGCAAGACCAAGGTCCCGATGGGCACCCACGCCCCGCAGCTCTGTGTGATTCTTGGGTCATTTTAAATTCAAACGGCAACAGAGCTTCCATGCCAGGAAGTGGGCCCTCCCCAGAACCCAGTCACCTAGGTCTCCTTGGCACCAGGGTCTTGGACGTCCAGCCTCCAAACCAGGGGAAACAACTTCCCACTGTGCCAGCCGCCCTGCCCTGCCCTCCGTCACAGTGGCCAAGGGTGCCTAATATGGTGTCTGCCGAGTTCTCCCTGTCGCTCAGAGCCTGAACTTCTCCCAGCTCCGTGTCACTCTGGACATCATTCAGTGTTGGGGTTCGGCTCAGGCCCAGCAGAGATCAGAGCCTTGCCCTGACGCCAAGTGGGTATTGGGGACCCTACTGGACTGGGTTGGTGTGGTGGCCGGAGGCACCAAAGAAGGACCTCAGGGGACCTTCTGCGGGAAACAGGAAAGCTTATTGGGTTGCTCCCCAAGTGAGGTGCAACCAGCAAGCAGCCCCTGTCAAGTGCTCAAGTGCCAGCTCTAGTACGGGTGGAACGGCTCAGCCTTAAAGGCATGGCTACAAGCAGTTGGTGTTCCGCTGGGCCGGAGGTCCAGTGGTCTTGTTGACTCTCGCAGCTCGCCTTCTCTGCCTCCCTCCTTCCCCAGGAGGAACTGGGAGGCTCTTCGTGGCTTGCTTGTAGCCTTCGGCGCTTCGGGGCCCCTGGTCTTGACGGGTTACCTTGCTTGGAGATCTTCTGCTGGATTGGGGAGCGCTGGATTGAAGTGATGGGGTCTGGACAGCAATTGAAGGATGGTGAGAGATGAAAGGTGAAGTGGGGTCCGGAGCCCTGCTTACATAGGGTCCCAGAGGGGGGTGTGTACTGGGGATAGCCAATCAGGGCACATTCCTGACAGGTACAGCAGGTAAACTGTCATACCTGCCATGTAGGGGCAGTTATTTAACTGGGGTGCTAGGGGTAGCCAATCAAAATTGAGGTGGTTGAGGCAGATCAGGCTGGTCAGGGGCCATCTTTGCTCACTCGATGGGAGGGGTAGGAGTGAGTGAGTAGAATGTGGCCCTGGGGTCACCTAGAGGTCAGTCCCTCAGGCTAGTATGAGGGACCCTAGTTATGGGGTGCATTTTAAAAATCCCAACAGTTCAGCCTCTGCTGTCCTCTGGTCTCAGCACAGCCCTGTGGAAATCAACCTGATGTCCACACAGGTGAATTAGCCACAGACGCCAAGGGTCCCTACGTGGACATCAGGAACTGTCCTGGGAGAGAGCCCTTTTCCCCATGAGAGGCCACCTCAGCCTCCCCGATCCAGTTCTGCATCTCCCCAACCCAGCAAGACTTTTGTGCCCAGAATGAGGGCCACGTTCTGGAAAGTGCCCTCCAACAGAAGATGGGGCCTCCCTGCCTCCAGGGGTCACGGTTCCATGCCGCCTGCATCCAATGTCCACAGACTGGCTCCACGTCTTCTGTAGAGGTGCGTCATCATTCATGGCAGGAGGGAAAGTCCACACTAATTCACTGGTGCTGTCTATACAGCATCATACTCTCTCTCTCTCTCTCTCTCTCTCTCTCTCTCTCTCATGTGTGCCTTACCCAAACTTCGCATCACAGCTCCACGCGCACACAGACTGGAGCAGTGACAGGCTGCCATGAGACAGCACAGTGCAGCTGGGGAGGGGAGAGCATCTCCAGCCGCCAGAAGCCCTGGGCCCCACCCTGGGGGCAGCCACTGTGCTGACCTCCGACAGCTGACACTGGCTCATTCTCCTTGTGGCTTACACGTGGCAGAATCCCACCATGGGTTCTTTCACGCAGTGTGACGCACGTGGGCCCCTGCAGCCCTGTGGCATACAGCAGTAGTTTGCTCATGTTCACGGCATGACGGCAGCCAGCTGGTGTGTCCAGCCATCTGTCGTGGTCACTGGGCATTTCTGGTTTCTGGCTGTTGAAAACAGCTCTCGAGCCTCTTCCATAAGCCTTTTGGTAACAGATGTGTGGGTTTCTGCTGGGGTTAAGAGTGGAAGGTGGGGCTGCCAGGTGTTCGCTCAGCTTTAAAGGGCTCCGCCAGGCGGGCCCAGGGCAAGCGAGCCTCAGAGCCACCCTCACGCCCCCACCAGCATTTCACATTCTCTCTCTGTCATTTGGCCTCTCATTACAGAGGTCGTGGCACATGGTGGTCACAACGTGCACCTTGCTGCAGCTCAGGAGTGTAGGCTTCTCTTTCCATCCATTTAGCGGCGTGTACCTGTCCCATTTTGTGAAACGGTAAGTCAAGTATTTTGCCTGTTTTCATATTGATTTGCTTCACTTTTTAAAAAAAAAAAATTTGCGTTGGCGTTTTTGGAACTCCGGATGTTTCTTTCAGCTATCCGGATCACAAACACCATGTCCTGGGTCATCTTTCCCCCTCCTCACGGTGTCTCTGGAAGCACAAGCTCCTGAGGTCAGTGTGGGTGAATTGATCGGTTTCCCCTCTACTCTATGGGCAGCACAGTTGTGCCCTGCTTCATTTTTCTTTTCTCAAGTTCCGAGCCACGTGGACCTTGGGACGACTCTGAATTACCATTCCGCCTCGCCACGCACTTTCTCCCCTTTGTCTCGGCAGCTGCTTGACAGGCAGGTCTTTTATCTCCTCATATAAATCATTGATAAGCGTATTAGACAATACAGGACTGATGTCAGTCCCTGTGGGCGTGCTGCAGACCACCCTGCAGGGTGACGTGGGGCCATTAGCTAGCTCCTTTGTCTGTAATTATGTACAATAGGCAACATCCACTTAACAGATCATCTGGGATGTGTTTCCCATTTCATCCTCAAGAATAACACGGCACACTCTGCAAACACCTGCTAAAAACACCACCATCCCGGCCCCTCGCCTGCCAGGCTAAGGACCATGACAAGGAGAGACAATGAGGTTAGTCTCACACGATCGGCTCTTGGAAAGAGCTGTCGTAGTCGCGGAGTGCGGCGCAGGGAGCTCGCCAGGGCTGGCGACACGCGCTGGCTTCTCCGCTCGCTCTTCTCCGGGCTGAGATGTGTGCTGAAAGCTGGTATTTTAAGAAATCGGCAGGGGCCCTTCACATCGGAGCAGATTCCCCAGGCTGTGGGGAGGCAGGTTGCCTAGCAACAGTCTCTCATGACATCATCATCAACCAGAGTCTGAGTACCTGAGACCAAGAGCTGTGAGGATCCAGGGGAGGAGGAGGGCTATGCAAGAAGAGAGGACTGGAAGGTCCCTATCGCCTAGCCTGCGAAGGCCGAAGGCCGGGGGAGCTCCCCAGAGGAGGCAGGACTTGATCTGTACTCCCAGCTGGGTTAGATCCCAAGAGCTGTTGTTGTTGTTAGGTGCCGTGGAGTCAGTGTCCAACTCATAGTGACCCTACGTACAACAGGCGAAACACTATTGTCATGCTTCTCTGCTGTTCATAGGATTTTCAATGGTGGATTGATTTTTGGGAGTTGGTTGCTGGGTCCGTCTCCCAAGCCTGCAGCACCTGGTGTTCCCAGGCGGTCTCCCATCCAAATATTAAGCAGACTCAACCCTGCTTAGCTTCCGAGATTTGATGGGCTCAGAAGCCACAGTGGTATGGCTGTAGGCCACCAAGAAATATAGAGGAAGATATTTCAGGTCTGGGGTAAGACATGGGGCCAGCACTCCTTTGAGATTCCCTGAAGACAGATAAGCTTCCAATTCTGTGGGACATTCATCCCAGCAGGGCCCTGGCCCTTTGCAGCAGCCTGGGGTCCCAGGACTTCTCAGCCAGGGAGCGGGCCATAGGTATAGGGCAACCTTGCGCCCTAGGGGCAGCCCTGCTGGGAAGGTGGCATTGAAGATGAACCCAGTGACCAGATAAAGCCAGGCTGTGAGCGTCTACCCACGGTCCAGGAAGGCCAGGGACAGGGCAGGGTGTGCTGGGTGAGAGAGGGAAGCGTTAGAGGGGCCAGGACTGCTCCTTGCAGGCTGGTGGAGAGCCAGCTGCTGCCGAGAGAGGGACGTGGTCCAGGTAGGAGGCTGCTGGCCAGGGGTCCTGAGAGGTCCTGGCCCAGGCATCACGGTGGTTGGTGAGGAGGGATAACGTGAGGGACTGGTCTCCCTCGGGGCTAGCTGCAGAGTCTACCGCAAAGGTGCAGACAGGATGTCAGGGAGGGGGAGCAGACCGGACCCCGCCGCCAGAAGGCAGGCTGGTACCACACAGCCTCGTCTTGCCAGATAACCTGATTATGTGGCAATGACTCATGGATGCCGAGAATCGAAGGAAGGCAATTAACACGGTGGGCCGACCTCCCAGGCGCTGGCACAGGTTTCGCCTTGCTGCTACCATGGAGCCCACCGGCTCTGCCCCGACTGACCCCAGCCAGCCCCCTCCCCTGTCTTCTGGGGCCCACAGTCCATTCAGCTCTGTCCCTCACTGCCCACCGCTCTGACCTAGCTCCTTCACCAACACAGGCTCTCCCGTGGCCACGGAGGCCACTCAGAGGCACACTGGCCTCTTGGGGCATCTGACCCAGCCGATGGCCCTGTCTTCCCGCCCCTGCCAAGGTCAGAGAACGAGAGACCCAGGCCGCTGGCTTTGAAGACTTGGAAGGGACCAGATGCACCTCTGAAAGCGGCAAACGACAGGGTGGCATCCTCCCCTTGGCCTCAGAAGGGGCCATCCCTGCGACACACTGAGCCTGCCCAAGGAGCTCTGCCCACCCCTCCACCCCCCGAGCTCCTAGGCACCGACTTCGTAGCATTTAGAGGCACCAGGGGGGGTCGTTTGTTATGGCAGCCACCTTGCTGACCTGCCCTACCCGCAGGACACCTCTGCCCCTCAGCTGGCCAGAACCCCCTTCCCAACTGTCCTCCTCCAGGACAAGTCCTGTACGACTGAGCTGCACCCCTAGCTCTCATTCTGTGCAATGAAGGGGGGATCAGAGTGTTCATAAGACTCTCCCACCCCGGATTTGTGTGGGGATGGCCAGTGGCAAAGGTGAGCCAGCCGGCAGGGCACGGGAGGGCAGCCCTGGGCCACAGCTCCTGGACGTGGCCTCTGCAGCCCTGTCCTCCCGCCCTCGGCCCCTCAGGGCACAGCCCCACAGCTGAGCTCAGGTGCCACCCGGGCCTGGTTTTCATCTCCAGAGGCCCCCCTCTGACTTGGGGACCTCTCCGAGGTGGCGGCCACACGCCTGCTTGAGCACAGCAGAAGTCCCTTTGCCCCGGGGGAGCGGGGACTCAGAGTTCAGTCTGAGGGGGTAGCGTGGGGGCCCAGGAAGGTGCATCGCCCACATCCCCACCCTCCCTTCCCCCAGGATTTCCCTCTCTGGGGCTCCCCATCCCTGTCCTACGGGGTGATACAGGGTCAGGGCTGCATGTGACGGTGGCGGGAGTGATGGCTTTTGCAAGCAGCCTTAATTGACGGCAGCAAAACAAACATTTGCTCTGGTGATCCACGCTGAGTTAGATGCGCTGTGTTATTTTAATTAAGCCTTGTGATGGATGAATCTCAACGAAGCAGCTGTTCTGGTGTGTTCAGGTATATAAATAAAAATATCATTAGGCGGGGCAGCAGGGCGCAGAGCTGCGCGCACCCGGAGCAAAGGGAGGGCTCGGGGTGCGGCTCCCGTGAGGGCTCCCACATGGGGACCACGGGAAGGCCGCCAGGCAGCTCTGGAGGGAGGACGCCTTTGGGGTCCAGCGTGGTGGAAAGTCCCTGCCGAGAGGGACAGAGACCAGGAGGGCCGGCCGGAGCTGGATTCAGGATGCAGGGCATGGAGGGGGAGCCCCACCTAGTCTCCCCAAGAGAGAGGATACGTAGGTGCCTCGCTGGCCCTGACACCCACTCCCATGCGCTGAGCTCATCCCCCTGGGAGCACAGGGTCTACCGCCAGGGACAACCCTCAGCAGGTAGCCTAAGCTCCTGGGGCTGCTGGCTTTATCCAGCACCGTCTTAGAGAGCTGAGGGCTTCCAGGACCCCAAATGCAATCACACTAGCAAGGTTTCTCTCCACATAAGATCACATCCAATGGCCCGGATATCAGAGCCTGGCTATCGTCCACTTCATTCGACCACTCGGCTCATTACGGTCATCTTGGCATCTGCGGGACATCGGTTCCAGGACCCCTCAGGATTCCGAAAGCGCGGATGCTCAGGTCTCTTCTATACCATGGCCCGGTTATCCACGCATAGCTACGCACACCCTTCTGTGCACTAAAAATCATCTCTCCGTTCCTTGTCCTACAGCACGATGGAAATGCTATGTAAATAGTTGTTATACCGTGTGGTTTAGGGAATAATAACAAGGAAAAGGTCTACACGTGTTCAGTACAGACTTTGTTCTAATATCATCACCTTTTTTTCTAGTATTTTCAATCATGGTTGGTTGAACCCACAGATGTGCGATGTGGAGGAATGAGGACTGGTTGAGATGCCTCCTGCACTCCTGTGAGAGTGAGGTTCCTCCCCTGGCACCATTACTGCCCTTTGCCAAAACGAAAAGGAATAGGACTTCTGTCATGGCTGGCATGGGCGCAGAAAAACGCATTCCAGGGCTCTGGCAAACACCAGGAGCTGTGAAATGAATTGCAATGTTTTTCGATGCTGAGGATTGAATCCAGGTCCTTGCCTGAACAAGGCACGTCCTGTACCACTGAGCTGCACCCCTAGCTCTCATTCTGTACAATGAAGGGGGGACCAGAGTGTTCATAAGATTCTCCCACCCCGGATTTGTGTGGGGCGGCCAGTGGCAAAGGTGAGCCAGCCGGCAGGGCACGGGAGGGCAGCCCTGGGCCACAGCTCCTGGACGTGGCCTCTGCGGCCCTGGCCTCCCGCCCTCGGCCCCTCAGGGCACAGCCCCACAGCTGAGCTCAGATGCCACCCGGGCCTGGTTTTCATCTCCAGGACCTTTTCCTGGGGGACGCCCTAGGGGCCACGTCCCCCAAGGATTCCAGGGCCACTTCACCAGCAGCACCCGATCCACCCCAGCAGCAGTACCGGCTTCATCAATTCACTCCTGCCACTAACGGAGCAAATAATGATCCGCAAAATTGGGTGGAAGTCATATTAAGCAGCTAGTGGTTAAATCTGACTGTGTTGATATTTCTGCTCAGATATAATTAAGCGCCTCCTTCACTGACGAGCTCACGGCCCGCGGTTGTGACGTGTCTGATGTTTCTGTCCCCAGCCATTAACTTGGAGCTTGGCTTAAACTCATGGCAATGTGCGAACTTGGAGAGGTCCCACTGAACGGGGCCTCGTGTCCATTAGAGGCCATGACCTCGGCCTCTGAGTCCTTCAGCAGGGCAGAGTGTCAGCTGAGGACACTGCACAGGTGGGCATGACTCAGGCAGCGTCCAGGAAGAGCCACTCTGAGCCCTGTATGGGCGCCACCACCAGGCCCACTGCACCTTCCCAGGCAACCGAGCCCAGCACACGCCACCCTTGGTACTTTCTTCAGGGTGCCAAGTGCCCGCATATCGGTCTGTCCTGGCAGAGCCCTCAGGGGACAGCAGCAGCCACCCATACCTGCTGCAGCCCATGCGAGAGGCTGAGCCAGAGACCCTGGCTAAGCAGAGTCGGCCCCAGCCCAGAGGCTGGGCCACGGTAAACGCAGCCTGCCGTCAGCTTCCCAGTTCAGGAGGATTTGTTACAGAGCAGGGGAGGAACGAGTGCAGACTGAGGGCTGTGTCTCCTGCAGGCAGCACCCCAGGGCTGGCAGGACAGCTCAAGGTCACTGGGCCCCGCCCTCAGAAGCCAGCCCTGCATGGCACCAGCCCAGGGACACCCCAGCAGGTGGGTCCCTCTCAGGAGCCTGTGGGCGCCTGACCTGGAAACATGGGGAGATACCCTGACCTGGCTGCCAGTCACCACTCCAGGACCACCAGAGGCCCCACACTGGCCACTCACTTTGTCGCCCACCAGACCCCTGGTTAGCTGTCAAATTGTCCCTGGGAAATTGCTGCTTCTAATGGTCCCAGTGGGAGAAGGACCAGCAACCCACTCCCAAAAATCAATCCTCCATTGAAAACTCTGTGAACAGCAGAGAAGCACTGACAATAGTGTTTTGTCTGTTGTACCTAGGGTCGCTATGAGCTGGATACCGACTTGACGGCACCCAACAACAACAACAATGGTCCCAGGTAGGAGCCAAGCCCTGCCCGTGTCCACTTGGTGAGCACCTCTAGCACATCAGACTCCAAGGCTTAGCAGAAGGGAAGCAGGTGCGGGGGCTAGAGGAGGGGCCTCCACAGAGTCCCCACTGTTACCTCGGAAGCCTGGAGCCTGTCTTTGTCCTAAGGATGGTGGTAGGTAGTAGGCAGGCAGCCGCCGAGGCCTGGTGAACCCAGGAGGTCTCGGGATAACCTTGGATAGGAGGCTGGGCCCCCACGCCTCCGTCTCCTAGAGCAGCCAGCTGTCGGGTACCCTCACACAGGTTCCATTGGGGAGAACAGGACTCATTACTTCTTAGGAATGAAGTATTGGGGCCCCAAAAGGCTGGGGTGTTGCTCAGCATGCATGGGCCCTGGGTTCTCACGACTACCAAAAGGAAGAGGAAGGCCACCTCAAGACGGAGCCTGTGCACACGGCCCAGGGGAGGCTGGCCAGCTGTGTAACCAGGCCTCTGCCATGCCAGGGGCTTGTTTGCCCTGTCAGCCACCCAGATTAGGAGAAGACCCCCCCCTCAGGAGCTCCCTGCCGGCCCGGGCTCAGCACCTGCACCCCCTCCCTGGGCCTGGCGGCTATAGGGGGCGCAGGGCAAATCATGGATGTGGCTCCCTGCTGGGAAGCACCACAGGGCTGGAAGGGGCGCCAGGGACCGCGAGGCCCAGCCCTTCCATCCCCGGGAGGAGACCAGTGACAGGGAGGGGCTGCTGGGTCACTGAGCACTGGGGACAGAGCAGGGGACAACCTGGGTCGCCTGCAGCCCAGCCCAGTGGCCTCGAATGTGTCCTGCTGCCCCTTGCTGGACACAGCCCTGCGCTTTGTACCAGCTACTGACCACTGCTGGGTAACAAGTTGCCTTAAACTTTGTAACCATTGAAGGAACAGGCATTTGTGGGCTCACGGTTTCTTTGGGTTGAGAATCTGGTGTCTCTGATCAAGGTTTCTTTTTTTATTTTCTTTTTTTATTTTTTGCGGTACTGGGGGTTGAACACAGGGCCTCACGCCTGCATGCTCTGCAAGTGCTGGACCACTGAGCTGCGGCCCCAGCCCCCCTTTTTTTCTTTTTGAGACAGGGTCTTGCTAAGTTACGCAGACTGCCCTCGTCTTGAACTTGCGATCCTCCTGCTTCTGCCTCCCAAGCCACTGGGATTACAGGCTTTGATCAAGGTTTCTTAGGCTACCACGGCCACGATGTCAGCCAGGTCCGCCATTACCCGAAGGCTCTGCGGGAAAGATGGATTTGGCAAGACTCCGCACAGCTGTGGGACATCAGGCCCCGGGGGCTGCTGGGTGGAGTCACCAGCTCCTCATCACAGGGGCCTTCTCGCAAGGCCTCCTGATGAAGTAGAGCTGACTTCCCCAGGACCAAGATTGCGAGGGACCCCAAGAAGATGGCCTGCCCGAGACAGGACCCTGCAGATTTTGTAACCTACCCTCACCCCATCCATCACTTCCGGGGTTTTCTGTTCCCTTCCCTACTCTCTCAGAGAAGGGATCGCAGCAGAAAGTGGGGCCCCCAGGGCATCCACATCCGCCTGCCACAGCCTCTCCCCAGAGCTGGGCGCCCCTCCCAGTGCCCTGCTGCCTTGGGTTGTACGCCGGCCAGCCTCAGCCCTGGAGAGAGCCCAAGAGGCTCACACGGGGGCACCCCAGCCTGCCTGGGCTGGGCTGACTTCCCTATGTGCCCGCCTGGCCCCCACAGTGACCACGACCACTGATGGTGTCCTGTGTGCATGGGGACAGTGCCACAGTCTTTCCCAACAACCCCAAGACAAGGAAACTGAGGCAAAGGGGCGGAGCCAGGGTTGGAACATCTGGCCTAAGTCAGCGCTACCCAGCGCTGTGCCTGGCCTTCAGGTAACCTTAGAATATACAGCCCTTCCCCGTTGGCTCCAACACTGTCTTCCCCTGGAGAGGGGCCTCCAAGAGCTGCCTTGGTCCCCTCCTGCCCCTGACCCCAACAGCCTGTGGTCACCAGCACAGGGTATTTGGGGCCAGCTGGGAGCCTTGCCCTGACCTAGTGTCCAGAGTCATCAAGGTCCTGTAGAGCCATGGGGTCAAGAAAGGGGGAGGCAGATGTGGTAAGTCCCAGTGGGGGCACAGAGGACTCAGGAGAGGACAGGGCCTGGAGCTCTGGGGACAGGGTCTGAGAGGGAATCAGGGCCTCTGCGAGCTGGCGAAGGACTGAGGCAGCCAGCCAAGGCAGGGCCTTCGTCAGGTGGAGCTGCTGACCGGCCCCGCTTGTCCTTGGGGAGGCTGCACGGCCGAGGTGGAGCCTACGTGAGGAGGGGCAGCGGCTGCCCGACCTCGCCTCCTGGCACGGCCGCGGCTTGTCCTGGTCACGCCTGCCCGTGTCTCTATCACCTCTCGGGTGATAAATGAGATATCCCAAGCGGGTCATCAATTTTGGCACGATTGGCTTTCTTCAGGGTCCGGGCTGTCTGCGCTGCCTTTGAGGTGGATAAACACGCTGGCCGGCCTTTGTTCTGCGCTCTGCGAGAACATCCGTCATGGAGATTTATTCCCGCTTGCTGGCTGGGGGCCGAGGCCTCCTCCCTCCTTATCTCCTAGGGCGCCCGCTCACCTTGAGTCTTCCTCTGGGAGGGGCCTCCCGCGGGTGAGGGCCAGACGCCCGGAGGCTGCTCTGAGAATCCTAGGCATGGCGGGGCTGGCACTCTGCAGTCAGGTCTGCCCAGCTGCCCACACCCTGCAGCGGCAGAGCAGGGCCTGGCAAACACCCGCTGGGAGCAACCGGGAGGGAATCGTGTGGAGCTGGGGGCTAGGAGAGAGGAGACCAAGGCCTCAGGGGAGCTGGCTCTCAATGGAAGGGGGTCAGTGGGAGGGGGGACAGCAGGCTCACTCACCCTGGGACCCCAGGACACCCTCCACCCCAGGGGCCTATGGGCCATCTGGACAGCTGCCCGGCCTGCAGGCCTCAGGGCAGCTAATCTGGAGGGCCCGGCTCAGGTTCATGCTGGCAGCGAAGGCCCCAAGCAGGGCTGTGCCCCTCGCTGATCAGTGGGCATTTGTGGAACAAATGAATGAGCAAGGAGGAGGGAGAAAGAATGAGTGGGGAGAAGGCAGGCATCCTGCAAAGCTCCAGTTCTCCCTTTGTAACTTGGAAACAGTCTGGAGATTCTTGACAGGCAGTGTCCCCCTGCTCTGCCCCAACCTGCTTCTCTGCGCTCAGTCATTGTCACTGGCCTTCCTCAGCTAGGGTAGGTGGGCAGCACGCAGTCGCTCAGTCTGAGACATCCTCCATGGGCTTCTCTGGGCATGGGAGGGCTATCTTAGCTGGGTATCAGATCCTCCCTTCTCAGGGTGGGGGTGGTGAAGATGCGGCTCCACTTTGCAACTTCTTTTACGTTGATGGACTTGTGCTTGACTCACCTGGCAACGCTGAAACGCAGGTGGTCAGGTCACTGTGGACCTTGCCTCTCATGGTGCTACAGTCAGTCTGGGCTCTTCTCTTAAAGCAATGCTCACCTATCAGGCACAGTGTCCATGGCCATAATCCCAGCATTTGGGAGACTCAGGCAGGAGGATCATAGGTTCAAGGTCAGCCTGGGCTGGGCTACGTAGCAAGTTCAAGTTTCCCTGGGCTATGTAGCAAAACTCTGTCTCAAAAGCTGGAGGGGACAGGAGATGACGCTCACCTGATGGAATAAGTCGGAAAGAGCTTGCTCCTTGCTATTCTCTGAGCTTTGTAGAATTTCACACTATTTTTTTCCTTGATGTTAAGCCACAGTTCTGAATAAAGTCTCTCTGGGCCTGGAGTTTTCTTTGAGGGAAAGTTGTACATTAAAAATTCAGTTTCTTTAACAGTCATAGAGAAGGATTTTTCAGGTTTTCCATTTCTTCTTGTTGCAGCTTTGATAAAATGCATTTTTCCAGAAATTGCCCATTTCATCAAATGTTTCAAATGTATTACCGTAAATTGATTTATAACATTCACTTGCAATTTTTCCCTTTAAGTTTTTGATATCTATAAGATCAGCTGAAACATTTTCTTTTTCTCTACTAGTAACAGTTAGGAGCTGGGATTTATCTCAGTTGGTAGAGCGCTGCGTTGCAGTCTCTGAGGTCCCGAGTTCAATTCCCAGAACCGCAAAAAATGGGAGAAAGGCCTGGCAATCCACTCCCAAGGCAATCCCGAAACAGTCAGCCATTGAAAACCCTATGAGGGTCGCTATGAGTCAGATACTGACTCCACAGCACCTAACAACAACAGTAACAGTTACACATGTCTTTTCACATTTTTCTTGAACAGACTTACCAGCTATTTAAATTTTTAATTACTTGTTTTTAATGAAAAATAAGTATATATATATATATATATATATGGAGTACAGTGAGATGTTTGGTCTATTCAATCAAGCTACCTAACACATTGATTCATTGTGTGTGTGTGTGTGTGTGTGTAGTAAGAATGTTAAAACTCTATTCTTTTAGCAATTTTGAAATACATGAGACATTATCACTGGGTCATATACACACAATAGATCACTTTATGTCCTTCCAAAGATTGAATTTCTGGCATTATTGGTCTGGTGTGTGTGTGTGTGTGTGTGTGTGTGTGTGTGTGTGTGTGTGCTTTTATTTCTTTCTCTTTTTTCTGCTTTTATTTCTTTCTCTTTTGTTCCTCTTTTTCTAGTTTATTGAGCTAGATGCTTAGCTCACTATTTTCCAGCCTTTTCTCCTTTCAAATAGAATGATTCAAACCTATTGCATTTCCCATGTATGCAATTTTAGGTGAATCCAACAACTTTTACTACAAAGTACTTTTGTCATCATTTAGTTTAAAAGCCCAGTTCCCATCGCCAAGCCTTCTTTGCTGATGGGCTCTCCTGTGAGTCCCCAGGTGTCTGGGTATTTCCAGTTATCTCCTTGTCATCCATTTCTAGCACCGCTGTGTTGAAGTCAGAGGACACTGTATAGTTAAGTGCCTGCACGTGGCTTCTCCACACAGACGGCTCCCAGTCCTTGCCATCAGCTTTAGAGGGTGCTATATGTGTCCTGTGAGAACACTCTGCAAGCCTTAGATCTCCCTGGTTCCTACTGCCCACGGCCTTAGCAGTCACGTGACTTAGAAGGGCAGGGCAGGAAGGGAGGAGGAAGAGTCACAATGCCTTGCAATTCCTCTGTCTTCATGAAAGGAGAGCTCTTTGGTAGGCGCTTCTTTTTGCTTTCTGTTTGTGGTGCTGTGGGTCAGAGCCAGGGCGCAGAGCCTGTGAGGCCAGAGCTCTATCCCTGAGCCCTTTGGAAGGAGTCAGGTAGGAGCCTGCTGTAAAGTGAAACTTGGCCAGTGGTGTAGGGGAGCAGGTCACTCGCCTGACCTGGGCAGAGCTCAGACAGAGGACACGTGCAAGAGGAGGAGGATCAGATGCGGCCTTGTGGTTGGTGAAGACGCTGCCCACCATCTGGGGGACAATGACACCTGTGGTGTCCATGTCGTGGACATCTCCTGCGTCAGCTACCTTCCTAACCGCCTTCCGGCGTGTCTCTGACTGTCCCCCTGTGCGCCCAGCGTGCCTCACTCAGGCTGAGCTCAGCCTCGTGGCAGCCCTGTCCCCACCCAGTCCCCTGAAGCTGGTCCCCCGGGACACAGTCTCCCACATCGCCACAAGCACTTAAGGAGGCCCTGCTGCTTGCTCTTCTTGTAGGCGGCACAGGAAGGGGCAGAGCTGGGGCTGGTCTGGGGAGCCCAGCAGGAACAAGAGTCAGGGTGTCGGTTGGAGGACAGCAAGGGGGGCCTGGGCAGGAGGCCGGCTCTGCGTACCTGCCTCATGGAAGGAGGACAGGAGCCCAAGGGAAGACAAGGTCCATGGCAGCCACTGTGGCAGGTCCCTGCGGCGGACCCATCCTGCCCATTGGTAGGTGGCACCCCTGACCTCTCCCCACTCAGTGTCAGTTGCCCCATCCTGGTCATGACAATAAAAATTGTCTCCAGCCCTTGCTTGATGTCCTTTGAAGGGACAAAATTGCCCTCAAAACTGAGCAAACTCACAGCCCGTTCTGTAGGTGTCTGTGGCCCCTGCGCTGTGCAGGCTCCTCTGCGGGCTCTGGGACACAGCCGTGGACTCTGGCAGCCAGCAGCCTGCACCCCAGGGATGCGCCCTGCCCTTGACGCCCAGGCTCAGCTCTGTACCTCCCTGGGCTCCTACCCCATCGCAGTTCATTTCCACCAGCTGTGGGACTTGGGAAGTCCCACCATTCACAGTTAGCAGACTCTGTGGGCATCCTCCTAGGTAGACCACGCGTCACTCCTCCAGGGAGCCTTCCCAGATTCCCTGTGCACCACAGCCCCTTCCTTCTTGCCAGCCACAAGGCCCAGAGCCCAGTGACTGTCAGACACAGGTACTGTGATAAAGGTGGCTTTTCTCCAAAAGCTTCAAGCATCACAGTCCTTTGTCCTGTCCAATGTCCCTGAGCTAGGGATGACCAGCACAGCTGTCCTCAGAATCCCAGGTGAGAAGTTCAGGGGCCCACAGATCCCAGCTCTGCAGACGCTCACGTGCCTCAGAGAGCAACATGGCGTGGTATCCATGGCTGCCACTCCTCCCCGTGGACTCGAAGTCGCCTCCAGATCACTGATCGTGTGCCATGCGATGTAACTGCTGTGCGATGGGTGTCACGCTGAATCATTCAGGGAACGGTGACAGGAAAAACTGCACTTGCTCAGTACGGACACAATTGCTTTTTGTAAGCAGTTTTGAGTTGTGGTTGGTTGAATCAGGAGGGCCAACTGTATTGTCATTTACAAGTGGGAAAACTGAGGCACAGAGTGGTCATTTTGCTTACTCGAGATTGCCAAACCAGGAGGCGTACAGTCAGGATGGGGACCGGGAATGCTGGAGGCAGGGGGCCCAGATGTCCTCAGCTTCTCCATGACATGGCCAAGCCCCTGTGCTGGCCCAGGGAGAGCCCAGGCCTCCCTCCCTTGCAAGGTGGAAGTGGTAATGATGCCCATGGCAGAGGCTGGGAAGGAACGTGACCCATGTAGGACGAGGGGCAGTAGGGAGCCCCTGACACGGACTTGCCCCCCATTGTTTCTTTGGGGAGTGGTGGTATTGACATCAGGTCTATTATTGTCCTCAGCCCCAATGGAGAGACTAGGCCAGTGCCTGTGTGGCATCCTATAAGGTCAGGGGTGGTGTAACCCCTTTGACACATGGGGAAACTGAGGCATGGAGTGCTGACCTCGACAGTGTTTCCTGAGTCATGCAGAGGTCATCTCTGATTATTCCTATTGATGGCCCCAGCAGAGGTCGTGTCCTTCTTTCTATTCAGCACTGAGGGCTCGACGGCATGGCGCCCATGGCCGTGGATGTGGCATCATGACCCCATCGATGCCCACAGAGCCCTGAGGCCAGCCCTGCAGCCAGGCACCCAGCCCCAGAGAGGAGGCAGAGGTGCAGGACACAGCCCGTGCCAGGAGCACGCGGGTCCCAAGCTGCGATCCCGGGGCCTGGGGCTCCCCGGGCCCTGTCTAGGCCCTGTCACCCAGGCCCTGTCCAGGCCCTGTCACCCAGGCACTCTGAAGCAGGTACCCTCCTGCCTCCAGGGGCCTATAGGGACCCAAAGTCACCAAGGCACTCTGCAGGTCAGAGTTGGCCAAAGCTGGCATCGCCCGCCCCAAGACACCCAGGAAACTGCCTCACTTGGATGGGCAGCTGCCACCGGCCGGTTGCCGCAGAGGTTTTCGGCCACACGCCCCTCGCCTCCCAGGCTGCAGGAAGCCAGCTCCCACCTGAGGACTCTCCCCAAGGACTGGCAGCTGCTGCAGAATTGAAACACCGCACATGGCTGGCAACTCTCTTCTGAGGAGCTGGGGGTGAGGACGGAGGGAGGGTGGGAAAGACGAGGAAGGGCGGCAGTCTCTGGGGTCTCGGGGAGGAGGGAACAGTCCCAAACCAGCCTGGGGCCGTGCCTCTGCTCGGGGCCTGTGGAGGGAAGTGAGGAGCAGGGCCTGGGAGGTGCAAGGACCTCCAGACCTGTCCTTCGCACGTGATGCCTCCAGCTCTGACCAAGACCCCTACACCAGACCTTCCCAAGCACCCCCAATCCAAGACAGCAGACCCCCCAAAGACAGAGTGGGAGGCCCAGAGAGAAGACGCCTCAGGAGACTGGGCAGGGGCTGCGAGGGGCTGCCGTCTCTGAGGGGATGCGCAGCTGGGATTGTGACAATTGCCTTCTCTGGTGATAATAAAACGCGCTTTTAGTGAAAAGCTCAAATTATCTCTGAGTAATTCTTTCTTTCTTTCTCTCTTTCTCTTTCTTTCTTTCTTCTTTCTTTCTTTCTTTCTTTGTTCTTCCTTTCTTTCCTTCTCTCGGTGGAAACAGATGGAAAGAAAGGAAGCAAGAGTGTTTGGGGCTGCCACTCCCTGAGGAGATGACTCCTCAGCAGTACCCCCGAGGCCAGACCCCCGTGCCAGGGCGGCTGGGTCTGGCCCCTTGTCACTGTGTGGAACTGCCGGTCCCCTCTCCTCTCCTGGGTCTTTCAAGGCTGGGCTCAGCAGGGTGGCCAATATCGGCTAGCGGGGCGTCTCCTAGGAGTGCTGGGCCAGTAGCCCGGTCACCCAGGACAGCCTACGCGGGAGTGACCATGAGGCCAGGGCAGAGCGGGGTGACCCAGAGGCTGCTGGCAGCACACGTGGCCAGCAGGTGACTGTGTGGCCCACAGAGGAGCCTCCGCCCCCTGCTCCAGGCTCCGCAGCACCACCCAGGACAGGGCTGGGCCACACTGCGGTCCTGCGGGCTGTGGGCACTCCCTGCGTGGTCTGGGTCACCACCTCACCCTGCCTTCTGTGACCACGGGCTCCCTGGGCCAGGCACAGGTCAGGGGTCTCTGAGAGGATGTCACGGGTGGAGGAGGCTGAGGCCTGCGGCCCCTGCCTCTCTGAGCAGAAGCCCCCCAGCAGAACCACCTATTGCGCCAGCTCTCTCCCTTCCGCTGACACACATCTGCTCTGTGGGGCAGCCACCCCGCCTCCCGCCCATACACGGCTTCAATAATCCCAAATCATCTGCAGCACAGACTGTATTTCAGCTTGGCTCCACCGCCACTACAGTACATTTGACAAGCAGTGTGCAGCAATGACAATGGATTTCCCAGGTACTGAATGTCACATCCATCCTCAAGAGCCCGCCGTCTCTTTACCATGCACAGTGGGGTCCTGGGCAGGCTCCTGGAGGAGCCAAGGGCGAGTTGCCATGCCGACCCCTGGACCGTTCTGCAGACCCTCTCCGGACTTGTCCACCACAGGACTGTCCAGGGCTGTGGGGGCAGGGAGAGAGCCCGAGTCCACCCCAGTGAGGTCCAGGCATTCACTGCCCAGCCAGGACAGCTCACAGCCTGCGGCTCCCCTCACTGGCCAGCTCCGTCCTCTGCCCCGAGCCAGCTAAAGACCCAGCCCCGCCTCTCAGATTCGTGATCCTGGATCTTCCAGAACCAAATGGGGCCTCGGGGCTCCCTGCTTGGGACTCGCCCTGCTGAGCCAATCCGCAGCCTCCCCTGACACCTGCTCCAGCCCCCCAGTTGGCTCCTCACAACAGCCCTGAGAGGTGGGACTCTTGCTCCGCCCCAGCCGCAGAGGGGTAAACTGAGACTCCGAGAGAGAGCACAGGTCGGCCAAGGTCGCCAGCATCCATCCCACCCCTGCCCCTCCCAGGTCCCCTCCCTCTCCCCTAAACCCCTGAACCAGCAAGGCCAGCGCCCGCCCCGCAGGCAGCTCAGCCTGGTCCTCGCCTGCACCTCCCAGCCCTTGCAGGCGTGCATGCTGGCTAGCAGCCTCTTCCTGAAGGAAGCCCCGTCTGGCGGGTGGGGCCGCACTGGCCACCTCCCTTCAGTCTGTGGGATGAGGAATTTGCCGGAAGGAAGGCCCTCAGGGGCAACAAGCTCAAGCGGCAGAGCCGCGAAGCCAGCCACAGGGCCAACTTTGGGGCCTGTGCTGGGGGCAGGGTCATCCAGGCCCCATCCTGCTGCTTCCCTGCTCCGGCCTCTGCCTCAGCTGCTAGGACCCCTGGCCTCCTCATGCAGCCTCCAGCTGTTCCTCTGGACCAGGGCCCTCTCTGTCCCTGCCCTCTACCTGGCCACTCAGCTTCCTGGTGGCTTCCTGGTGGCTCCACCCAGTCCCCTGTGCATGGACTACCCATACGGATCTCCTTCAGGGCCAGGGCCAAGCCAGCTGTGGGAGCTGGTCTGAGACCCTTGCTGACCCGTTGCCCGGCCTGGAGGAGGGGCGGCCCTGGGGAAGCAGCAGGTGCAACGGGGCAAGGTGGGAATGAGCGCCGTGCTTCTCCCTGGACAGGTGGGACCAGATCCCTGGCCCTGCTCCATCGGCCCCGGCCTTGGCTGCTCACTTGCTTGACCCCAGGGACATGGCAGACTGACATCTGGGCCTTCCAGGCCAGAGTCCTAGGAAGCCGGCAGCCTCTGCCTGGCTCACATGGAAAGCTTGTTTGGGGACCCAGCTTCTGGTAAGAGTTGGCTCCTTACCATGGAGTGAGAGGCGGGGCTTCCTGTGCAGTGAAGAGAGACCCTGGGGCCTGAGACCTCCCGTGGTGGGGGAGGTACTACCGTGGAAGCCATGGCCACGGATGCTTTGCCCTCTCAAAACTCTGACCCACAAAATCAGGAGAAAAGAAAATGAGCACTTCAAGCCACTGTTTTGGGGTGACTTCATACAGGGCAGTGAGAACCAGAACACAATGGGTACCTGGACGTGAGCTGCCGCTCTCACAGAAACATCGACCGTGAGTTGTTACCTCATCACCAAAACCAACTCGAAGTGGATTAAAGACAAATGGAAGACCTAGGACCATAAAACCCACAGAAGAAAACGGGGTTACAGCTCCTTCACACTGGGAAGTCCTTCGCTTCCAGTGAAAAATGGAGCCTAGGCCACCCGGCCTCTGACTCAAGCTGGTCTCAGTGACGCGCCTGACCCGCCATGCAGGGTCAGTATGCTGGGGTGACAGGCCCTGCTCGCTGGGCCTCTAGGCCAAGGTCTATAGAGTCTTGCAGCTCGCCGAGAGCTGGCTGGCTGGCGGCCTGCGGCCCAGCCTCTGGCCCAGCGCAGAGCCTGCAGCGGGCGGTGCCTGGGGCCGTGGGTGTGCTCACCCCCCACCCAGTCCCACGGCCTCACCTCACTTGCACCCCTTCCTGCCTCCCTGGGCACTTGCGGCCTCTCCTTTGGCAAGAGTGCTCTTCATGGCCTCTAAAGGAGGCTGTGCGCCCAGCGCCCTGCCACCTGCATCCAGCGCATGGTGAGTCCAGCAGGTGGGCGACGGGCCCAGGGTCTGATCCTCCCATGGGTTGGGGTAGAGGAAGGAAGTGTCTGGAGGGGCTGGAAGGTCAGGCAGCCTGAAAGGGACCGTGCAGACAGGCGGGGTCCCTGAGGAGCCACCGTTACCTGTGGGAGAGGAGAGGAGATGCCAGGCCCTGAATCCACAGCAACAGCAGGGCTGCCTGCTGGCCTGCTGGCCACCCCCTGCCTCTCTCCTTCATCTTTGTGTCCTTCTCCTTTTTCTGGAACCCTCTGCACCTGTTGAGCCCCTCACCTGAGTCCTACCCCGCTGGAGACACAAGTGTGCTCCGCATGGACGCTGGATCCCAGTGGGCCGCACGGGTCCCTTGCCCCAACCCCAGCCTCCACTTCCCCCATGGAAAAGGCCCTGCACGACTCCATCCCTGACTATGGGTGGCTACAGATGTCTGTTCCCTGCCCTCAGTCTGGGCTGCATCCTCCCTGGGCTGGGGCCGAGGCTCAGGCCCTGTTCACTCAGGCAGACACTGATATAGTTTGGGCCTCCCCGTCCGTGGCACTTGAGCCCACCCAGAACTTCTGTGATGCAGTTTTCAATACTTAGAAACAACGTGCCAGGCAGTGGCTCACGTGTGTCATCCTGGTGACTCTGGACGTGGAGCAGGAGGATCACAAGTTCGAGGCCAGAGGCAGCCTGCACAATTTACTGAGACCCTGACTCAAGATAAAAAACAAGCCGGGTGCAGAGGCACATGCCTGTAATCCCAGCAGCTCGGGAGGCAGAGGCAGGAGGATCGCAAGTTTGAGACCAGAGGCAGTCTGTGTAACTTAGCGAGACCCTGTCTCAAAAAAAAAAAAAAAAAAAAAGTAAAAAAATGAGCTGAGGGTGCAGCTCAGTGGCCCAGCACTTACAGAGCATGCAGGTGAGAGGCCCTGGATTAAACCCCCATGTACTGCCAAAAAAAAAAAATTACTTGGCAAGAATAATAACAAGCTTCCCTAACCAGGCAGTGCCAGTAAGTGGGAATTTGTCATATGAAAGTCACTCCACTGAGTGGGAGAAGCGTGCCACTGGAGAAGTGACATGCTGGCAGTGTCCTTGGTGTGCAAAGTTCCAGAGAGTCTAAGAAAGCACACACATCTGTGCGGTCAGACAGGAAACGAGCCGCACAAAATCAGGAGGTAATGGGAACGTGAGCACCCAGGCTACAGGAGAGAGGAGAACAGCAAAGCAGGGACGGCTATTTACCACGAGTACAGACGCAGCAAATGCAGCTGTGCGTGCACGTTGCTGGAAGGAGACACAAGTAGCTCATCTGTTATTTGCTCACTAGTCATTTATTGAGCAGCTAGTACGTGTCAGACACTGCTGCTCGTGCTAAGGATCCGACAGGAAGAGAAATTCAGGTGAAATCTTTTGCTGGCCTGGAGCTAGCAAGGAGGACAGGAAACGGAGCTGTAAGTGAGCAGAGCATTCCGGTGATAGTCAGTCTACAAAGGGAAGTAAAGGCAGGGAGGCAGAGAGAGGTTGGGGGGCACAACACGGCCCCTGAGAAGGTGGCATCCAAACAGACTCCGAGAACTGGAGAGAGGCACAGTGTGTATTTTCTCCCTGGTCCTCAAGGTGCCTCCTCCAAGAAAGCACTCAGCTCCCAGCTGCAGACGGAGGCCTCCATCCCAGGCCTTCCCCGGCCACCGCAGGTGTGCAGCTGGTACCATCTGCAACTGAGGGGAGAGCCGGGCTCTGTGCATGAGGGCACAGGAGGACCCCAGGGCAGATGCGTGGAGACGGCGCAGGTGTCGAGCAGAGCGGAGCCCTGTTCTCATACACTGGGCTCACGCTCTCTTGTCTGGCTGAGGGTGGCTGGGGGGTCTGGAGCTGAGCAAGAGAAGGTGGCTTTCACGGCCCTCGGCTCCATCTCAGCTGGGCCTCCGCACGGCACACTGCAGGGGGAAGAAAGTCTGGGCTGGAGACCCAGAGCACCCCGCAGAGAGGCAGGCCAGGTCCAGACAGGGAGGCTCTCTCCTGAGTCACTTCCTCGGGCTGGGTGCCACTGGAGAAGGGACACTCTGGCAGTGTCCTTGGTGTGCAAAATTCCGGAGAGTCTAGGAAAGCACACACATCTGTGTGGCCAGACAGGAAACGCTCAGGCAGAGCTGAGAAGAGAGGGTTCGGGAGGGGGGAACAAGCCCCCCAGTACCTCCCGTGGCTGGGCAGAGTGCCCGGTGCAGGGAAAGGAGCTGGCCAGAGGGATGAGGACGTGGAGATGTGGGTGCCCTGGCACCAGGGAGGTTCCCTGGCCTCTGCAGTGTGTCAGGGTGACAGCATCTCCAGCTGGGAGCACGGTGTGCGGGCCAGTGGCCAGCAGGGGACACCTGCAGAGGGCTCCTGGCCTCTTCTCGCCTTCACTGGGCCCTGCAGACGAGAGTGCCACGGGCTGCCACGGCCCATTGGTGAGCCGATGGGCCTTGCCTGGGCCACGGGCCCCTTGTCCCCACCTCGTTAGGCAGCTGCCGAGTAGTCAGCCTGTCACCCCAGCATACTGACCCAAACAGCCTTATTACCTGGCTAATTACAGCCCAGGGACTCAGCCACAGCCGCCCCCACCCCCTCAACGGGTCCTGGTGTGCGGCTGCCCAAGCAAGCGATGTGGGGTCTGCTGGAGCAAAGTGGGCTTCAGTCCAGCTCGTTTTCTTCCCTCTGGAGACCTCCGCCCCCTGCCTGTCCTCTTTGGGCCAGCCCCCTGCTTCAGATGCCTTCAAACCTTTTCAGCACCTGCTGGGCGGACAGCGCCAGGGCGGGTCATGGATTTCTCTAGCTCTGGGTTCAAATCTGCAACGTGGGAGAGAGGGGGCCTTCGTGGCAGAGTCGGGCAGGGTGAGAGAATGTGTTTCAATCCCTGGTACCCAGCATGCTGCCAAAAGGGCACGGACAGGGGCCAGCCTACTTACTCACCTGAGAAGCCGCCCAGAGGTCAGAGGGTGGGCAAGGCAGCCTTCCGCACACCCACAAAGCCCTGGGCTTCTCATCTGGGAAATGAGCACAAAGATTGTTCCTCCCCTGCCACTGCAGCAGGGAGATGCAGGAATGTTGTCTGGAGCCATCTGTCCCCTGGCAACCCAGACAGGCCTTGGTCAAACCTGACTTCCGCTGACCTGGATCTTGGACCCTTTCAGCTTTCACGTGTCATATAAATAACTCCGTGCCTCCTGAGTGATGGCAGCCCCAATAAAAGCTTCAGTTCAGCTGAGTGATAAATTAACTGCGATGCTGGCTTCCTGTGAGTGATTAAACTCTTTTTATAGCATTTCATGTTACTTTACCACTGGGCAGCTGTGCCTCGCAGAATTCTTGGCAGAGTCCTATGCAGGCAGGCATTTCATCCATGGTTGGACCCCAGATGGCACAGGTTTTAAGGCCCCCGCTGGGCATCCTTGGGAACCGCAGACCTGGGCAGCTAAGTCCAGGGTGCAGAGCATGGGTGCCATGCACTCCTCCAGCATATAGGTGGGGCTGTGGGCAGCCTCCATAACCTTGCAGAGGGTGATTCACAGTCTTCATCCCTGATTCCTCCATCAAAGCATCCTGATTTGTATCTTTCTTCTGTTCCTTTTTTTCCTCCTCCTTTCTGGTTTTCATGTGCTTTTTTGAATCTTTATTTTTCCTTTTCCACTGGTTTCGATGTTATACATAATATCTATATTCTTTTAATGATTGCTTTGGTCTGAATGTTTGTCTTCTGCTAAAATTCTTTGGTTGAAACCCAATCTCCAATGCAGTGGTCTTTAATGAAATGCATTCTCCCACCCTGCCCCATCCTACCATGAAAGCCCCATTTCTCACACATCGCAGATCTGAACACTGGTGGGGCCATTGAGAGGTGATTAGTGCCCTTTTACAAGGCTGGAGGGAGCTTGTTTCTCCCTTCCTTCATGTGAGGACACTGCACTGTCTATGAAGAACTGGCCCTCACTGGACACCAATTCTGCTGGCACCTTGATCTTGAACTTCCAGCCTCCAGAACTACAAGGAATAAAATTCTGTTGTTGATAAGTTACCTAGTCTATGGTTTTTGGTTATAGCATCCCAGATGTACTAAGACAATGATTATTCATAATTTTGATATGCTTATTTACAAAGTCAAAAATTAACGAAATTTTCCAGCCAGTTCAGTAAAGCAAGCAAAGAAAAATACATTGGGAAAGAAAGGATAAAGCATTGTCATTGTTTTCAGATGGGGAGAAGGGGAGAAATGACAAATAATTAGAATTAATAAGATAGTTTAGCAAGTCTTCAGGATACAAAATAAATATCTCAGATCCAATTGCATTTCTATACATTAACCACAATTATAAAATACAAATTTTAAAATTCAATTTACAGTAGCAACCAAAAGTATTAAATACCTAGGAATGTAATCAATGAGAAATGTGAAAACACTTTGGGAAAAAATTATTAAAAACTTTATTTAAAGACATTAAAGAAGACCCAAGTAAAAATAGACATGTACCATATATTTCATAAAGAAACAGACTGTTTATTTCATAGCATGTTTGTTTTCTCTAAACTGATCTAAAGATTTAACTCATGTAACAAAACTCCCAAGAGGTTTTTCCATGAAACTTATTAAAGTGACTTTAAATTTATACACAAAAGCAAAGGCCTGAGATTAGCCAAGACATCCTTGAAGAAGAAGCATAGGCTGGGACCTACGCCATGATGCATCAGTACCTACAAAACTAAAGTCATAAAACTGCATATCATCAGTGCATATATGGGCACAGAAAGCAATGGAAGATAATTGAGAGCACAAAAAATGTACATTTATGAAAACCTAAAGTATAACTTATGACAGAGTATGCAGTGCAGCTCACCAAAAGGATTTTTTAATAAGATTCTGGGAAACTGCCTGTTTGTCTTCTTAAGAATAATGAAAATGAATCCCTACCTCACACCATACCTAGTAATAAATCCCAACTGACTAAACATAAAAGACATAAATAAAAAAACTAATGAGCAGGAAATGACTTCTCAAACAAGATACAAAAAGAGCCAACCATAAAGGAAAAGTTGCAACAAAGAATTTCATTAACATTAAGAAATTCAATTCAGCAAAAGAAACCTAATAAAAATTGAAACAAGAAGTCACTGGCTGGGAGAGAGTATTTGCAACATACGTAACTACCAAAATTGCATACAAATATGTGCAATATCACACAAATATATGAAATATACAAAGAACTATTATAAATCAAAAAGAAAAGACAAAGATCCCCACTGAAGAAAAGCAGCAAAAGATGTGAGCAAGAATTTCACAGAAGAGGGCACACATAGGCTCGTAAGCGTGTGGAAGGAAGTCTAACTTCTTCAGTGATTAAATAAATGCCCTTGAAAATCTGGGGAATTCTGACTGAGATCATAGAAGAAGCAAAAGTATCTGACATTCTCTCCAACTTCCCACTAAAATTACAAGAGTGAGGGTTTTTCAATGACATAAAGCCTTAGGGAAGAGCACAACAGAACAAGAAGGAAGGCTGCTTATGACAGACTGAGCCACAAACAACAAACAGGAAACAGCAAAAACAAACACAAGATTTTGGAAGCTGAAAAGCAGATAGACACGTGGTAACCGCCTTAGCAGACTTGAGAAAGGAAAATCCTGAGCCAGCCAGGGAAAACTGCAAATGAGCCTGATTTGTTCCCAAGATTATTCAACAACTCAGGAGCTGGCAGCAGCAGGTATCTCTAGGAGTGGGGGGCAGGGGGAGGAGGTGACAGCAGAGTTAGCACAGGCACAAGGCAAATGGTGTGGGAGAATCCAGAATTGCCAAGGAGACATTGCTGGCCCTTAGAGAAATGAAGACTCAGATCATGATGAAATTCACTCTACCCCAGCAGAGCACCCAAAATAAAATCTAGTGGTGACACCAGATGTTGGCCAGGATGTGGAGAAATGAGATCACTCATACAAAAACAAAAACAAATACAAAAAACAAAAAAGAATGAGCGCACTTGCACCATATGACTTGGCAGTTTCACTCTTGGTCATTCATTTCCCAAAATGAAAACTTATATCCACACCAAAATCTGTACACTAGGGTTCATAGCAGCTTTACTTGTAGCAGCCAGAACCTGGAGCAACCCTAAATGTCCTGCAATAGGTGCAGGGTTAAACAAACTGTTGTACATCCATATTGTGGAATACCACCCAGCAATGAAAAAGAGCAAACTCTTGATACACGCAATAACTTGCATGGCTCTCAAGGGAGTTATGCTGAGGGGAGAGAAGCCAGTCCCCAAAGGGCACACATGCTTTTTGGTTCCACTGATGTAGCATTCTCAAAATGATGAAATCATAGAGAGGCAATGAAAAGATTCGTGGCTGTTGGTGGCAGGGGCAGAGGAGGGGACGAGTGTGGCCTTAATGGCGTGCCATGGTAGGTCTTATGCTGCTGTGTACCTGATTGTGATGCAGCAGTGGACTTGGTTAAAGAGCAGAGGTAGAACAGCCTGGCCTTGAGAACAGTCACATGGAGGTGACAAAACCCCTTCCTGCTTCTAGAGGGAATTGATTTCCAACCCACGTCGCCACATCCGAACCAACTACAGCCTCAGCAGTCTGAATCAGAAAACTTAAAATCTGCAATGCTCCAATACATGCGACTTTTTAAGCACTTACATGGCACTCCAAATGTCTCGGACTTGGGAGCATTTCAGATTTCAGGTTTTCAGATTAGGGGTGCACAACCAGGAAAGTCTGTGCAAATAACTGTACCCCAAAATCTGAAAAACTAAGATCCAACATACTTCTGGTCTCAAGCACTTTGGGTAAGGGATTGTAGTTAGGTGCCGTCCAGTCAGTGTCTGACTCATAGCGACCCTCTGCATAACAGGTAAAACACTATTGTCAGTGCTTCTCTGCTATTCATAGGGTTTTCAATGGCAGATTTTTTGGGGGGCAGTGGGTTTCTGGGTCTTTCTCTCAAGCCTACAGCACCTGTATTCCCAGATGGTCTCCCATCCAAGCACTATCCAGGCCCAACACTGCTTAGCTTCTGAGATCTGATGGGATCGGATGCCACAGTGGTAGGGCTGCAGGCATTGGGTAAGGGGTATTCAATCTATATCAAGCAACTGTGAGGGTGGAATAAAATTGTTTTCAGATATGCACTTCTCAAAAAAAAAAAATACCTCTCATACTGTTTCTCCTAATTTGCCATAGCTGGGAGTGTCCTTTAAAACAAACAAGTAAATGAGGGAGGCGGGAGATCCAGAAACCATGGGAGAAATAAATGGACTCTCTAGGGTAGTGGTAAAGGGAGGGCCCAGGCAGCAGGGCATCCAGTCCCAAGCAGAGGGGCCTTCCCAGGGATGCGAATACCGAGGGCTCTCATCGCCAGGCCTTCTGCTGACAAACCATCTTCTACCCTCACGACGCCACAGAGCGGTTCCCACCAAATGACGGAGTAAAGAAAGAAAGAGACAGTCACCAATAGCATCCAAAAAACAGGGGGCCCGTCCCATTGTTGAGAAGGGCATCAGCAGATGAAAGTTCCAGGATATGGACAGCCATCCCAGGGCAGAAGAGAAAGATATCTTCCACGCAGAGGGTCTCCAGGAACAAATGAAGTAGAAAAGGACAGATAAAGGGTATTGGAAGAATTGTTGTTGTTGTTGTTAGGTGCCGTCGAGTCAGTATCCGACTCATAGCAACCCTCATAGGGTTTTCAATGGCTGACTGTTTCGGGATTGTCTTGGGAGTGGATTTCCATGTCCTTCTCCCATTTTTGCGGTGCTGGGAATTGAACTCGGGACCTCAGAGGCTGCAGTGCAGCGCTCTACCAACTGAGCTAAATCCCAGCCCATTGGAAGAATTAATAGGTTGGAAAATAACAGGTTGGAAAAAATGAGCAAATCAAAAAGCAAGACAATTAATAACTTTGGAAAACACAAAGTCAAAAAGGAAATATAATGAGTATATGATCATGCTAGGCTGAACTGTGAATGCTGTGTAGGTAGAATATAAACATGGAAAAATGATTCAGCCCAAAATTGTGATACAAGTATATTGGGAGAATAGAGATGGGGAGCAGAGTGGGGAACAGAATATGAAGATTAAGCCCGCATGCACTGTAATGGGAAATTTTAAAGGTATGCCCTAAATTGATGAGTCAAAAAGCAGCAGTATAGACACACTATTTAGAAATATGTGGCTGCATAAATACCAGAAAGGAAATATTTTAAAAGCCACAAATGGTTGATTCTACAGGGGAGACCAGACGCGTTGGGGAAAGATCAGTGAACTATCATAGCGAAGTCTCTCAGCATTTATGAATTTTGCTTTTTAACTACTCATGTTCAATAATATTCATCGATGGGGCTGGATTGCATTGAAAGTATACTTATTTGTTAATTCAAAATAAAACAAGATGTCCTTTTATTACAATCAAATATGCTAAGTTAAACACCAGGTTAATTCCAGGTGCTGGGGAGGGTGGGGAAAGGCGCCAACAGGAATTCTCAGCCACGGCCGCTGGAATGACAATGCCTTTGGAAAACAGACTGTTGTCCCCAGGAAAGGGGACGGGCACAGGGCCGAGGAGCCAGCAGTTCCCACCTGGCAGGATCTCTAGAGACTCCCCAGGCTCTTGCACACTTTGGCGTGGCACAGTCTGCAGCAGGCTATAGGGGCAGCCGGAAGCCCGGCACCCAGGCTTCCCCAGCCCCTCCCCAGTTGCTCAAGTGGGGCTCCCTTGCCCAGACACGCCCATACCCCAATCCCAGCGCTCCAGGTGGACCAGGCTCAAGGCAGGTGAGAGGCAGGTGCCTAACTCCCATGGGCCATAGCAGCAGAGGTGACACGTGGGGCAGGGGTGTGAGGAGAGGGGCTGCTCCTGGTTTGCTGTGTGTGTCTTGCACCTGCCTGGCCCTGGCCCCGGCCATCTTCCCAGGCTGCCTCGGTGGGCGTGAGTGTCCCCTTCCCAAGTCTTTCCTGTTCCTAAGCTCCCCAGTCTGGGCTGGGTTTGGTGCCCACATAGGGAGGAAGGGAGATGAGCCAGGCACGTGGGAGTCCGGGGCTGGGCGCCGCCACCTGGGGAGCCTTGGAGCCCGGGCACACAGCCGGGCAGGCCTGGGCCCCGCCCCGCTACCACATCAGCCAGCGCTGAGCCCGGTTCCTTGAGCTGGGAGCGGTCTGAGAACCCGGGAGGAGCCACAGAGCGTGGCCCAGGAGGCCTGGGGAGGCAACGGCCCCGCAGAACAGCCAGTCACTTCCCAGGCACAGGACACAGCGTGGGGGACGCAGAGGGACAGCAAGGCCGAGGGCAGGGAGCCTGCGCAGAGCTGGGGTGACACTAAGCACAGGGGAAGAGGCGGTAGCAGGATAGGGCAGGGCTGGGAGCCATGCGTGTGCCAAGGGCTTGGGTGACTGCCCCACGCAGTGAGGGCTGGCATTGGGGAAACTGAGGCACCCCGCCCGAAGCAGCCACCTCCATGCCAGGGCACAAGGACAGCCCGGGGCCATGTCCTCCTCCCACTGGAAATCTGTCCCTCGAGGCTCCTTCGCTGCCCAGACTCCGTGAGCGCCCGGTAGCTTTTGTTCCAGGATTTATTCTGTCCTCGGCTTGCTACTGGAATCACTTCACGTGGCACTCTTCAGCGTCAGCAAATAAAGATGCAAATAAATCCCCTGACCCGGCTCCGGGGGCCGAAGAATAACCCGCCACCTCCCGCCACTGTGCCGCCCACCGTGGCTTTGAATTTTAAATTTCATTTTCCCATCACTTTTCAATAAATGCTTTTCCCCGCGCTGTCTCGAGTCCTGACCTTATAATGCCTGAGTTAAAAGGCAGTGTCTTGTTTCCAGCTGCAGATAATTTACTTTTGAATGGTCCAATTACACGGCAGCCAGGGCTCAGCACGGCCGTGCAGAGACGGCGCTGTGGACCCAGGAGACAATGGTGTCACAGGCAGTGATGTGCTGGCTGACCCGGGCCTGGCCTCTGCACAGCTGCTGGCTGGGGGGAGGAGGCCCTAAGGAGGCCTGACAGACTGGGCCACCAGGAGCGTCCCCAGAGGGTCCTGCCTGCGTCCGGAGACCAGTGGCTTCTGGCCACAGTAGCCCTGGCCCAGGCTCCCTGGCTACCACCAGGTTGCTCAGAAATCCATGGAGCAGCAGGGAGCGGTGGCGCACGCCTGTAATCCGTGGCTCGGGAGGCAGAGGTGGGAGGATCGCAAGTTCGAGACCAGAGGCAGTCTGCATAACTTAGTGAGACCCTGTCTCAAAAAGTAAAAAACAAAAATGGGCCAAGGGTACAGCTCGGTTGTCCAGCACTTGCAGAGCATGCAGGCGCGAGGCCCTGGATTCAACCCCCAATACCGCAAAAAAAAAGAAAGAAAGAAAGAAAGAAAGAGAGAGAGAGAGAGAGAGAGAGAGAGAGAGAGAGAGAGAGAGAGAAAAGAAAAGAAGAAAACAAATCCATGGAGCGCTGCCTGACTTGGTTTCAAAGCCAGCAGCCACACCAGGAAATGTTAAAGATTTGAAACAAAGTATCGTAAAATTTGAAGGATCACAAGCCCTGATCTGGTTTGGCTGTGACAAGGGGGCTCTGTGCCACCTCGTACATTCACGTAACACAAAACCTGAACTGCAGTAAGTTATCTGTGCCTTCACATTTCTCGAAATGAAACATTAAGAGCCTTGCTTTTCTGTAATATTTCTTCCCTTAGCACAAAATGCGGGTGTCTCCATGGTTTTTCTTCAAAGAATGTCAAGATCTAAGTAATGTCACCTTACAGCAGCCCCACTCTTGAGGGAGCCGGAAATTCTAAGTGGTGCTTGTTACCGGTGTCACCTGCCGCGTGGCTGTTGCTGGAAACAAGTGGACCCCGCATGTTAAGGCAGGCACTCCCCCTCGGACTTTCTCTTACAGATAAAGCAGGGTGATTGACAATGGAAAAGGAATGCGTTTTCCACACGTGGAAGGTACGCACTCATCATCACCTGCCACATCCTTTCCTGGACGGCGGCCTCTGCTTTGTGGGATGGGGATGGTGGCAGCGTGGCTGAGTGGCAGCAGCCTTTCCAGGGCCCTGTGCCTCCTTACCTGGAGGGAGATGTGGGGCCCCCAATGTGCGTTTGCTCCCTGACAGCTGCCCCAGGAGACCGGGAGAGCCAGGCCAGGAGGAAGGGCAGCCCCAGAAGTGGCATGGCCAGCCCACTTCCCCTCCCTGTCCCCCTTCCTTCTCAGTGCCTCTGCAGCCCACAAGCAACCCTCCCCATAAAATGTGGCCCCCTGCCAAGCCTGCCAGGGCCCTCAGCCTAGGGGTGGGGGCAGCTCTGGCCCAGGCCAGCTACCATCAAAGGGACAGGGCAGGTGCTCATGGGCTGTGGGTCCGCCTCCCCAGCCCACTGAGCCAGGATACATGGAGCCCCATCAGCCCCTGCGATGCTGGGAGCGGGAACCCCGCTGGCTCCCACAGGGAGAAGCTCATTTCTGCTTCTGTAACCCAAGCTCCCCTGGCACTGCTCTGACCACGGGGTGGGGGGGTGGCAGAAGACGCTAGCACGGGGAAGGCCTGGGGTCTGGCAGCAGGCAGCATCTTCTGGCTTGGAGGAAGGGTGGTTTCCTGCCCAGGAGGCCACGGGGAGAGGCCACATGGGGAAAAAATGGCCCCAGAATCAGATGGGCTGGCGTTTGGCTCAGTTTGTACAGCACCGCTCTGCAGTCTCTGAGGTCCCGAGTTTGATTCCCAGCAACGCAAAAGTGGGAGAAGGACGTGGCAACCCACTCCCAAGGTAATCATGAAGCAATCAGCCATTGAAAACCCTATGAGGGTCGCTATGAGTCAGATACGGACTTGACGGCACCTAACAACAACAACAACAGAATCAGATGGAGGAAATCAAGGACTTGGCCAGCAGAAAAGACCGAGTCCCAGGCGCGTGCCCCAGCCGCGCTGCCTCTGCAGCCTCGCTCCTCCCACCTGAGCTCCCGAGGAGGGATCGAGCCCAGGGAGAGACGCTGGTGCACAATGCCCTGGCTGAAATCCCACCTCAGGAAACACCGTGGCTGGGGTTTTCAGGACACCATGTGACATAACCACGTCCAGCTTTGTCCCTGCTGTGGAATCCTGGCATGCAGGACAGGCCATCAGCACTACAAAGGCAAGCCAGGGGAACCAGGGGAGCCGGCAGGGGCACCGGACAAGCAGAGATACAGGGCGAGGAGGACCCAGCTATGGCGGCCAGCCGGGCCTCCTGTGCCCAGGCAGTGCGGGGCCCTTGGCCCACCCAGGTGCCTCCTGCAGGTTTGAGGAAGGCAGGGGGTGAGGCTGAGCTCCTGGGCCCCCAGCCAGTGAGGTCCCTGGGGCAGGGGCTCTGAGGGGATGAAGCGGGGACACTGTACCCCTCTTCTTTTGGGGGCAAGCTGCCCAGGGTGGATCGTCCTGGTGGCCTGTGATCCAGTTTCAGTGGCAGCAAAGCCAGGGGGCCACCAGGCTCGGCCCACGTCCTCTTCTGGCCTGGCCTCGGCTGACTCCGCCTGCCCAGAGCTCGGGCCTCTCCCTCCCGCACACAGCCCTACCTTCCCCAGCTGCCAGCCCGCTGCTGGGGGGAAGAGGAGGCGAACGCGTTCTTCCCTGAGGTCAGGCTGGGCACGGTGCCTCCGCTCCTTCCATGGCTGCTGCTCCAGGCCCGGCAGTGAGAGCAAGGAGAGCAATGGACCCTGGGGGCATCCAGTGGGCATCAGAGCCTGCATTTTCCAGCGGAGAGGGTTACAGAGATTCACCTTACCCAAGATCCAGACAGGGCCTAGTGGCCCTGCCTAGCCGGCCCTGCAGGTGCCAGCGGTCGAGGGGAGTGTGACAACGTGACCCACTGCTCTGGGGCGCTGCCAGCAGCAGCCGCGAGTCCCACAGCCCTGAGGGCCCAGGCCCCTTCAGCAGGCTGGGCCACCACAGCTTCCCTTCTCCAAGAAGAGGCGCTCTCTAGGCAGTGTGGGGGCTGGGATTTAGCTCAGTTGGTAGAGCGCTGCGCTGCAGCCTCTGAGGTCCTGAGTTCAATTCCCAGCACCGCAAAATGGGAGAAGGATGTGGCAACCCACTCCCAAGGCAATCCCGAAACAGTCAGCCATTGAAAACCCTATGAGGGTCACTATGAGTCAGACACAACTAGACGGCACCTAACAACAACAACAACAACAGGCAGCGGGGTGCTTGACAGGCATCCTAGCGCCTCGGGCAGGCAGAGGCAGGAGAATCTCGAGTTCAAGGCCGGAGGCAGCCTGCATAACTTACAGAGACACTATCTCAAAACAAAAATGTAAAAAGTGGGCTGGGGGTGCAGCCTGGTTGTAGAGCACTGGCAAAACCTGCAGGAGGCCCTGGGTTCAATCTCCAAGGACTGCAAAAACAAAAAAAGAAAAAAAGAAGAGAAGATGGGAGAAGAGAAGGGAAGAGGAGAGGAGAGGGGAGGGGAGGGGAGGG
>VMDO01004489.1:40536-124673 GCA_007922755.1 Pedetes capensis | reverse complement strand
TTTTTTTTTTTTTTTTTTTTTTTTTTTTTTTTTTTTTTTTTTTTTTTTTTTTTTTTTTTTTTTTTTTTTTTTTTTTTTTTTTTTTTTTTTTTTTTTTTTTTTTTTTTTTTTTTTTTTTTTTTTTTTTTTTTTTTTTTTTTTTTTTTTTTTTTTTTTTTTTTTTTTTTTTTCTTTATTGCTATCTGAATATAGTATTTCCTCAACTTTGTCTTCCATCCCTGATATTCTGTATTCTTTTTGATCTACTGGTATGCTTTCCACTGTGTTTTTTGTTTTATTGAGTTCTTCATTTCTAACTTTGTTTGTTTCAAAATCTCAATTTCTTTGCTGAATTTCTCATCCATTTTGCTGACTTTGTCTTCTGCAATGATGAATTTCTGACCTAGGTCCTGTATTGATTTCCTGAATTTGTTCATTTGCTTCTGTCCTCTTTGAAGTCACTGATCATTTTTACAAGAAGGCTTTTAAATTTTTTGCCTGACATTTCTACTATTTCAGAATCTTTAGATTCAGGAGTTAACAAATCAGTCTTTTGGAGAAGATGGTTGCCTTGCTTTTTCATGTTTCTTGTATTTCTGATTTGTGATTTGTGCATCGGTAGGGATAGATACCACTTCCTGTTTTATTTAGGGGTCTTTTTAGTGAGTGACTTTCTCTTGAGATCACAATCTCCAGTGCCAGTCCCAGAGAGAAAGAGAAACCACTATAACAGGAACAATATCAGACCAAACCAGATATAGAAATACAGTTAAAATCACTGAAAACCAACTGCTATACCACCTATGCTTATAGAACAAAGAATGGCAATAATATAGAATAAGCCATGAAGTTACAAAATATTTAGGGTGAAGGTATATATAGTGTTAGCCTGAAGTAAGAATTTGGGTGGGGAGAAAAAGGGGAGACAGAAGGATGTCTCCAGGGTGAAGTAAAAGGAAAAAGGTCTAGAAAGGAAATGAATGTTAGGAAGAAGAAAGAAAAGGAACAAAAGATTTAAAAAATGATGCACAATAAGAAAAAAAGATATAAACAATTAATTAAACATAAGGAGAGCAATAGGAAGTAATAAGCCTAAGAGATTTAAAGTATGAATAGAAAAAGAGAGATACACAGACAAAAAAAGAGCCAGACACCAGCTTGCTCTCCTGCAACACCAACATCTCTGGAAGCAGGCAGGAGGATCTTGAGCCCCAGGCCAGTGGCAGCCTGTGTCCATCTCCAAGCAAAAATAAGGCAGCTGAGAGTACTGCACAAATAGCACAGCACTTCCCCCTTGCAAAGCCTTGGGTTCAATCCCCAGCACAACAGGAAGAAAAGGAAGAAGAAAATGTACTAGAGGGGCTTCTTTCTTTGGCCTCTAATACTGCAGTCTGTTGGGCACAGGTGGTGGTCAGTTGAGGATGGAGTCTTTTTATCTGACCACAGTTCAGAGTTGACAGTCTTTGTTGTTCCCCTTAGGAAACAGAGTCATCTCCTCTTTCTGGGTGTGTGACTTGCTTCTGGGCAACTATCACAAGCCTCTTGCTGCCTAAACCTCTCAGCATATCAGCATTCCGTTCACCCCACCCACTGTAGCTGCTTGCTGCTGCTGTGTAGCACACTGGGCTCTTGGTAGGTCACTCCCAGGCTCTCCATTGGTGATAATTCTTTGTCTTCCTCTCCATGGGTGATAATTCTTTGTTTTCAGGCATCTTCCACCCACCATCCCCCAACTCAGTCTCATACAATAGGTTCCCTCTCAAGATGGCACTGGGTCATGGCCCTCCGAGACATGGAACGTGAGAAAGAGTCAGTTTCTCCACTGTTGAATCCCCCAGTCAGGAAGAACCACTGTCTCACCAAATCCCTGGAAGAGTTCAAGGCTTCGAGGACTGTGGGCTTGTCTTGTGGAACAGCCAATTTGATGGCCAGAGCTATCTTTTTTACTTCTTTGGATGAAGGCTCTTTTTCCCCTCCCCCATGGGAAGCCGCTGCTGGAGATATGTCTTGTTCCCACCTTCTTGCTGCTCTAGTCTTCCGCAACCTGGGATCATCTCACAGTCTCCTGTGGTTTCTGTGCTTTTCTACCTTCTTTCTTTAGAAAAGAGTCCACTCTTTCCTATTCTAGTGCCTTTGTTTTACCATGTCACACACATCTTAAACCTAAAATCTCTCTGTCCCATTCTATTCTGTCCTTCTGGAATTCCTATTATTTAAATTTTCTAAATATTTCTCCATGTTTCTTCTCTTTTATATTTTCTATATTTTTCTTTATTCAGTACATTCTGTGTGAATTCTTAAAATTCATCTGTCATTCACTAATTTGAATTTAGAGTATTTCAATTATCACATTTTAATTAAACTGTTGTTGTTTTTCTTATTGTTTTTTGTTGTTGTTAGATGCTGTCGAGTTGGGTCTGACCCATAGCGACCCTGTGTTCAACAAAATGAAACAGTACTTGACACAGTGCCATGTACAGTACTATGTCAATGCTTTTCTGCTATTCATAGGGTTTTCAGTGGTTGATTGTTTTGGGGAGTGGGCTGCTGAGTCCTTCTCCCAAGCTTACATCACCCGATATTCCTAGGTAGTCTCCCATCCAAGGACTAACCAGGCCCAACTCTGCTTAGCTTCCGAGATCAGACTGGATCAGATGCCAGGGTGGTACGGCTGTAGACTTTTAAGCTCTAGTTGATTATTTTTGTGGGTTGCTTAAGTATTATCATAATAAAGTTGTCTCTGAGGGATGAGATCTTCCCATTATTAAGTTTTATAACTCTTACATTTTGTTGGTTGAAGGTTCTTGAGAGTTTTTATTGTTGTTATTGGTTTTTATTTTTATTTACTATTTTCTTTTTTCTTAGACAAGAAAGCAAGACAGGGTCTTGCTAAGTTGCACAGGCTGCTTCTGGCCTTGGACTTATGGTCTTCCTGCCTCAACCTCCTGAGTTGCTAGGATTATAGGCCTGTGCCACTATGCTGAACTATTTTGCTCATTTTTGTATTTAAGATCTAGGCCAAGCCAGGCGTAGTGATATATGATTGTTATCCCCCACTAGGGAGTATCAGAGAGTTTTAGGCCTGCTTGGACTACATAGCAAGACCTTGTCTTTAAAAACAAGACAAAATAAAGTCTAGCCTAGCTCTGTTTATTACTGTTGCCTACACATGAGGGAGGCTTGGAACTTGTCATTGGGCATGGTATACTGAAGTCTATCTAAGCAAAATTCTACTTCTTCCTGAATGTCCCCAAGCTAATCATCTAATCCATGTTCCTGTATTTCTGTAATTCCAACTAAAGGCAGAAATGAAATCTCCATTATTTGTCTTTCCCAAAGAAGGTAATGTATAATGATCTATATCTGCATTGCTGCTTTTAATGAAAAACAACTAGATAATCTCTTTTCTCCTGGTCCTCTACCTTACCCCAGATGATGTACACTTGAAACCATTCTTACCTTTTCTTAACACTCAGCTTGTGTGGATAATTTGCATTCTTATTTTCTGTCTTCAAGTTTCCAGTTCTCTGAAGATACCCTTTCTTGTTTTCTGGTATGATTATGGATTTCTTCTCTGTCATTTCAAGAGTTTACAGGAAGAGAAGACTGCAGTATGTGTTCATTTGCCAGCATGTACTAGAGTTGAATTTTGCTTTCCTAATTTTAATATCTTGGGCTATCTTAAGTGCCTAGTATAGTTCATGTGATGTAGTAGAAGTTGTATTATGATAATAATTATGTCTTCTATGTGCAGTAATCACGTCATCAATCATTAGTTGTCTGAAAATTTCCTGTGCTGTCTCCATTCCAATTTGTGTTCAATGGTAATATTTAGTGGCTGTCTTTTTTGTGATCGTTTAATAGAATTGAGAATCCCAAGTTGGGTTGTGGCCATTAGCGAGGAACCATTCCTTATATAACAGAAATTCTATAAATCAGGCAATAATAGTCATAATTATATTTCTGAATTATTAGGTTTGCACGTAATCTCATTATACCTTTTTTTACTTACCCTGTTTAACAGACAATTTCTGATTGTTGTTGTTACATACTGTTGAGCTGAGTCTAACTCATAGCAACCCTGTGTACAGCAGAATGAAACATTCCTTAATTATGTGCCAGGCACATGATCTTTTTTTATGCAGACACTGTCATTCCATATAGTTGAGGGTTTTCCTTTTTTCCATTGACCTGCCACTCTCCTGAACATGATGCCCTTCTCCAGGGATTGGTCCCTCCTGACAGTCCCTCCAAAATACGTAAGACACAGTCTAGCCATCCTTGCCTCCAAGGAGCACTCTGGTTGCACTTCTTCTAGTACAGATCTGTTGGTTCTTTTTGCAGTCTATAGTATATTCAGTATTCGTCTCTAGCACCACAATTCAAAAACAACAGTTTTTCTCCTGTCTCTCTTATTCGGTGTCCAGCTTTCACAACCATATGATGTGGACAACCTCAAACTTCTCTCCATTTATCATGAAGTTGCTTACTGACCCAGTTGTAAGGATTTTGTTTTGTTGATGTTGAGATGCAATCCATACAGAAGGCTGTGTTCTTTGATCTTCATCAGTAAATGTTTCAAATGCTCTTCAATTTCAGCAAGCAGAATTCTGTTAGCTGCATAACACAGATTGTTAATGAGTCTTCCTCCAATCCTGATGCCACGTTCTTCTTCATAAAGTCCAGCTTCTCAGATGATTTGCTCAGCATAGACACTGAAGAGCACACTTTTCTTGACTTTAAATGAAGCAGTATTTCCTTGTTCTGTTCAAACAACTGCCTCCTGGACCATGTACAGATTCCTCATGGGTATAATTAAGTGCTGTGGTATTCCCATTCTTCACAGTGTTATCCATAATTTGTTATGATCCACACAGCCAAATGCTTTTGCATAGTCGATAAAACATAGACATCTTTCTGGTATTCTCTGCTTTTGGCTGATATCCATCTGACATCAGCAATGATATCCCTGATTCCATGCCCTCTTCTGAATCCAGCTTGATTTTCTGGCAGTTCCCTGTCTGTATACTGCTGCAGTCACTTTTGAATGATCTTTACAAAATTTTGCTTCCATATGATGTTAATGATATCATTTGATAGTTTCTACATTCAGTTGGATCCCCTTTCTTGGGAATAGGCACAGATACAGATTTCTTCCAGTTAGTTGACTGGGTAGTTATTTTCCAAATCTCTTGGTATAAACAAGTTAACACCTCTGGTGCTGCATCTGTTTGTTGAAACATCTCTGTTGGTACTCCATCAATTCTAGGAGCCTTGTGTTTCACCAATTCTTTCAAGGAAGCTTCTACTTCATCCTTCAATATCTCATGCTACCTCTTGAAATGGTTGATCATCTACCATTTCCTTTTGTTATAATGACTCTTATGTATTGCTTCCATCTTCTTTTCATGTTTTTTTTATCATTTAATATTTTCCCTGTAGAATCCTTCATTATTACCATGTGAGGCTTGAATTTTTTCTTCAATTCCTTAAGCTTGAGAAACACAGCATGTTCCTCCCTTTTGTTTTTCTACCTCCAGCTCTTTGCACATGTTATTACAATATTTGATTTTGTCTTCTTGAGCTGCCCTTTGAAATCTTCTGTTTAGTTCCTTAATTTCATCATATCGTCCTTTTACTTTAGCTGCTTGATGTTCAAGGGCAGGTTTCAGAGTCACTTTTGACATGTAATTTGCTCTTTTCTTTCTTTCTTGTCTTTTTAATAACCTTTTGCTTTCCTCATGAATGATGCCTTTTATGTCATGCTACAAGTCATCTGGTCTTCTATCATTAGAGTCTAAGCATGAAACCTTTTTTCCAGATGGTCTCTGAACTCAGGTGGGATATACTTTGGCTTTTGTACACTTGGCTTTTGTACACTTGTTCTAATTTTCTTCAGTTTCAGTTTGAACCTGCGTATGAGCAGTTGATAGTCTGATCCACAGTCAGCACTTGATCTTGTCCTGACATTTGATATTGAGCTTTTCTATCATCTCCTTCCACAAAATCAGTTTGGTTCCTGGATGTTCCATCTGTGAGCTGGGGCTTAATTCAGTTGAGTGCTGCATTCTCTGAGGACCCAGGTTTGATCCCCAGCATCACAAAAACAGGATAAGGCTGCGGCAATCAACTCCTGAAGCAATCCTGAATAGCCATTGAAATCCCTACAAGGGCCGCATGAGTTGTACCCAACTTGATAACATATAACAACGATAAAAACAACATGTTCCATCTGGTAAATTCCATGTGTATACTCACTGTTTATGTTGGTGAAAACATATTTGCGATGAAAAGGTAATTAGTCTGACAAGATTCTATCGTGTGATCTCTGGCATTGTTTCTATCCCCAAGGCCATATTTTCTGACTACTGAGCCACTGCCTTTGTTTGCAACCTTTGCATTCCAGTTATCAATAATTATCAGTACATCTTGATTGCATGTTTGATCTATTTCAGATTGCAGGACCGACTAAAAATCTTCCCTGTCTTCATTTGTGGCCTTAGTGGTGGGCATGTAAATTTGAATAATAGTCATATTAACTGGCCTTCCTTGTAGGCATATGGGTATTATTTTATCACTGACAGTATTTTACTTCAGGACAGATCTTGAGATGTCTTTTTTGTTGATGAATACAACTCCATTTTTCTTTAATCTTTCATTCCCAGCATTGTAGACCATATGAATATCTGATTCATAAAGGCTCATGCCAGTCCATTTTAGACCACTGATGCCTCTAATGTCAATGTTTATGTGTTCCATTTCCCTTTTGACGATTTCTAATTTTCCTAGATTCATACTGTATACATTCCACATTTCAATTATTAACAGATATTTAGAATTGTTCTCCTTATTTTGAGTCTTGCCATGTCAGCAAATGGAGGTCCCTGGGGCTTTACTCTATTCATTAAGGTCGACTCTACTTTGAGGAGGCAACACTTCCTCAGTCATCTTTTGAGTGCCTTCCAATCCTGGGGACTCATTTTCTGGCACTGTATCTGACAGTATTTCTGCTATTCATAGGGTTTTCAATGGCTAATTGTTTTGGGAGTGAGTTGGCTATGTCATTTTCCCTAGTCTTTCTTAGTCTGGAAGCTCAGCTGAAACCTGTCCACCATGGGTGACCCTGCTGGTATCTGTAATACCAGTAGCATAGTTTTCAGCATCACAGCAACATGCAAGCCCCCACAGTACAGCAAACTGACAGACATGTGGGGGAATTTCTAATTAGAAGGTAGTAAAAGTTTTACCTCCAAATTTGCTAAGTTAAATAATAAATGAAGTTATTTTTTTGTTTTCCTATAACCATACACCTTTTTTTCATACGCTGACAGGCTTTGACATTGGCTGTCCCGACTTTACCCTAAAAATAATTTTAATAAGCCTTTCCTTAGCTGGGTGTAGTGGTATATACCTGAAGTCCAAGTGCCTCAAGAGGATCACAAGTTTGAAGCCAGAAGTAACCTGCATAACTTAGTGAGCCTTTGACTTAAAAACTAAAAATGAGTTGGCGATGCAGCCCAGTGGTAGAGCACTTGTGGAGCAAGGCCCTGGGTTCAACTCCCCAATAATACTCAAAAAATAAAAATTATTTTTTAAGAAAAAGCTTTTCCTTTATTTTCATGTTATGTTTCAGTATGTGTAGTCAGACAAAAATTAATAATCCCCCATCTCACTCTTGGACTTATCAAAAGCTCAAAATAAAATAGATCAGATCACTTTCTGAAACAAAATTACTTTATTAGTTTAGTAATAATTTGAGGTTACTTTAAAGATAAGAGGCAGCATTTGGAAGGAGATTCATTTCCTGCCTCTGGGCTTTATCTGGAAGAACTACATCTTTAGTGTCAAGAGTTTGTGTATTTATAACATAACTGTAATAAAGTCTGTCTTGGGGACATTGCACACCTGACTTGATCATTGTGATTATATATTAGGTGCCAAACTATTGCTTGTCTTTTGGAAAAAAAATATATTACCAAGTATATTTCATTAAAATTTGGCCTGTGTAGAAAGGATTATTTATAAGACCTTTGACTCTTCATTCTAAGTGCGCTAGTTGTTGCCAACATGATTAGTAATGTTCCTTTTGAAATTAAGTTTGTGTGTCTAACTGAAATAAACTTAGGGAATTTTTCATTCTTTTTTGGTGAATTAAAGAATAATTGGAAGATGTATCATAAGTTCTAGTACGTAAGTTTTCACTAATGCTTATATTCCATTTGTTTTTCTATCACTTTTTGGCTAATACAACATAGGATGTTGAAATGATGTTCTCAGTTTTCTCGTTTAACCAGTATCTTACACTGTATGTGTTAGAGAACTATACTTTTTTCCTCATGAGCAATACAGAACTACCTTTCTTTGTGTATCCCTCTGATGCTTCTCCCACTTTTTGCCATGTCTTTTCATCTCAGAGAAATTAGCACATAAAACAGGCAAGATTGTTATTTCAGAACTACATCCTTCATGACATTTACACACATGCGTGTGTACACATCCCTACCTATGTGCCTGTATAGAAACACCTGTCTCCTTTTTGGAACTGTGATATCACTTCAACAAAGAAACTCTTACATATGCAGAAAATTTCTTTTTTGAAACATGTACATAGAGTTTTAGTTATACCCTTCATTTCAAGGCACACTCAAATCATTAACCTGCACAAGACTCTTTTCTTATTTGTTAATTTTCCTCTTTATCCCTGACTCCCTCTCAATTCCCTTTAAGCATACTGTGAAGTGTTTTATATATGTGCTTGGGTACGTATGTATCCTTTCAAATACAATTGTGTTGTTTTGAGTTAGGCATACTTGTAAATATTGTATCATAGATGTCTTTTTCAGTCAACACTGCATTATAGTATATATACTAAGTTGACTCTTTCTCTCCTTTTTGTTGTTGTGATGGTACTGGGGGTACTTTGCAAGCACTCTACCACTGAGCAGCCCCCTAACCTCTTTTTTATTTTTTATCTTGAGATAGGATCTTGCTAAGTTATGCAGACTGTCTCTGGCCTTAAACTCACAGTCCTCCTGCCTCTGCCTCCCAAATCACTGGGAATATAGGCATGTGCCACTGTGCCTGACCCTGGTTGATTCTTCTCTTGCATGTACATGTGGTATTGTATCTATCCCATTGGTTTGAAATAAACACTTAAATTACCTTCAGTTTCCTGCTGCCACAGTGGTGCTATGAAGAACACTTCCATACTTGTCCCAGTATAACCTGTGTAAGAGTTCTATTGTGGATATATATCCAGGTTTGAGATTTCTAGTTCATGATGTGTGTATGTGTACGTGTGTGCTGTTCAGTTTTAAATAACTTTACATATAGGTCTTTATGTGGGGTTCATTTTTGTAAATGTCATGAGGTAGGGATCCAGAATTTTTCTTAGAATGGACTCATTTTCTTAATACTATCTATAAATAATATGTGCTTCTCATACTACATCTTGATTGTTTAGCATGTCATGTTCCTATGTATGATTCTACTGATAAGCTTTTTGTTTTTGCTGTGCCAACCTACACGTCTTTTTATTATTATAGCAACTTGTAGCAAATCTTACCTAGCTAGGTGAGTACGCTACTATATACTTGTTTTTCAAATTGATTGAACTGTTCATTGACCTTTATTCTGTGTAGATATCTTGAGTCTGTAAAATTCCTTGAAAGTTAAAACAAAACTCTTGAGATTTGTATTAGAATAGCCTTGGATTTATAGATTAAAATACAAATCTTTTTGTTTTTTTACCAGTACTGGGGGGTCTCACATATGCTAGGCAAGTGCTCTGCTACTGGACTGTACCCCCACCCCCTTTATCTATCTGCCTGTCTGTCTGTCTGTCTATTGGCAGAGTCTCACTAAGTTGTATAGGCTGCCTCTGACCATTAACTCATACTAATTCTTCTCCGGAGTCACTGGGATTACAAGTGTGTGCCACAGCACCTGACATGATTATAGATCCTTCACCCACCCCCACCCTACCCATGTATTTGGGGGGTGATCCCACCACCTCACACATACTTTGCAAGCAGTCTACCACTTGGCTGCAACCCCAGCCCATTTTTTATTTTTTATTTTGAGTCAGAGTCTTGCTAAGTTACACAAGCTGCATCTGGCCTCACACTCACAATCCTCCTCTGTTTCCTGAGTTACTTGAATTACAGGTGTGCACCACCACTCCTGACCCTGTTGTCCTATTTTTAATCTTTAAAAAAATTTTAGTAGTTCTTGTACTTTAGTGATTATTTTTCTTATAAGCACATTTTCCACTGAGAATACCAGCCATTTAGATTTACCTGGTAATGTGAGAGGAATGGTAAGATCTGTGGGAGACAGGAGGAACCTTAGGGCAATGAGCCTGAGATATTAATCTGGTTTTCCCATTTATCCCATTTACAGTGTCCCTCAGGACACCTCCCAACAACTGCGTTCTTTATCAAGAACAAATTCCCATGGAAGTTTGATGAGCAAACAGATGAGGGCTACCACTCCACTAAAGCTGGAATGCTGTTCTCACTTTCAGCACTTGGTGGTCGTGGTGGTGTCAGGTGCTTTTGAGTTGGTTTCCGACTCATAGCAGCCCTATGTACAATAGGCAAAAGAGTATTGTCAGTGTTTCTCTGCTATTCATAAGATTTTCAGTGGCTGATTGTATTTTGGGAGTGGTTGCTGGGTCCTTCTCCCAAGCCTACAGCACCTGGTGTTTCCACGCAGTCTCCCATCCAAGTACTAACCAGATCTGACCCTGCTTAGCTTCCAAGATAGGACAGGATCGGACACCACGGTGGTATGGCTGCAGGCCCTTCCAGCACTTGGTATTGCTTTTTTGCTTCATAGGCCACTAGAGAGAGTACATTTCTGAGGAGCTGTCATCATCCTACCCCCATCCTCACTCCCCTCCCTCACAGTTGTGGTCCTTATATTTTTTCAACTGTGGGTTGCCATTCTGCCCCCCTTCCATCCACATAAGTCAGCTTCTGGCTCCCCAGGGATTTTTAGCAATTTTTATGTTTGCTTTTCAGATCCAGCCTTCCTAATTTACAGAACATCCTCAAAAGGGAAGGAGCCTAGCTTAATATTTTATCAGGAATTGGAAGCTAAATATGAGTAATTTTTAAAATTATCTATTTTTGGCCTTTGAGTTTGTAAAATTTGGATGGTACACAAATTTATTTTTCTGATTATATTTAGGGATCACTTTTTCTCTCAGCAGTGGGAGGGGAACACAAGGAGATCCTGGACAATGGAATTAAGCTGGTCTAAAATATTATTTTGATAATTCATAAAGTGGAGAATTAAGGTCTCAGTAAATATAATTTCATAGATGGTTTTATTGTTTAACACTTAATAATCATTTGAGCATTGTTTTGATACTTGTTGTTGTTAGGTGCCATCGAGTCGGTATCCGACTCATAGTGACCCTCATAGGGTATTCAATGGCTGATTGCTTCGGGATTGCCTTGGGAGTGGATTGCCAGGTCCTTCTCCCATTTTTGTGATGCTGGGAATTGAACTCAGGACCTCAGAGACTGCAGTGCATCGCTCTACCAACTGAGCTAAATCCCAGCCCCCGTTTTGATACTAGTAATAGATAAAAGGCTGAATAAGACACATCTCTGCCCTCAAGGAGATTTTTGTTACATAATATGAAAATGAATGTATAGATAATGCACATTAAAACTAACTTGTCACTTCTGAGACAGCTTAAAATTTCAGAAACTACTATGGATGATCTGTTAGTATTAAAGCTGTTTGTTATTGAGGGATCAGGAATTAAAGACAGATGGATCAGCCAGCTTTACTATGGGAAGAATTTTGTTAAGTGTTCCTACTCTTGTGCATAGCTTTGTTTCTTTTGCTCATTGTTCAGTCTACTTGACTTTAACCTATTTTGAGCTATACTCTGTAGCTTCACCTATGTTTAGTTACTTGCTTTCTGTTCTTAAAATCAGCCTTACACTATAGTGTGTTTGGATTTTAGGCATAGTTGACTTATTTATAGTATTTATACTCTGATATTTAACTTGACTGTCAATTTTTTCTTCTATTGTACTGTAGTTTACCTTTGCTTCCAGATTCTTACCTCTGAATTTTCTTTGCACTTGACTTTACACATTCTGATTTTTGGTTTTTGTTTCTGGATGTGTCTGTATTTCTGTTCTTCCTAAGAATAATTTCATTGAGGCTTCTTTGCAACTGATATCTCTAAGCATTGGTCAGTCCCATCACAGGTTCAAATCTTCTTCTGTCCTTCCAAGTAAATGAATTGTGATAATCACAGCCTGCTTTGTATTAAAATTATTGTTATTATATAATTTTTATCTCTTTTAAATAGTTTAATACTTTTTTTGAGGCAGTCTTTTTTTCTTTTTTCTTTTCTTTTTTTTTTCTTTTGAAGTCAGTGTCTTACTATATAGCCCAGCTATTCTCGAACTCACAATCCTCCCTTAGCCTCCCAAGAACTGGGATTACAAGTGTATGCCATTACACCTAGCAGGTTTAGTACTTCTATTTTTCTTTGTTTTCTTAATTTGAGATAAAATCTCATTACATAGCCCAGGGTGGCCTGGAACTCACTATGTAGCCCAGATTGGCCTCAATCTCACAGTCCTGCCTCAGCCTTCCAAGTAGTTGGGATTACAGGTGTGCACTACTGCTTAGCTAAAATAGATTTATTTTCTTTTTATGTTTTGAAAGCTGTTTACCTTGAAATATTTAATAGCACCTGGAATGTGGGGGTTTTTTTGTATAGAATAAGGAATGAGGTGAAGTAAGACATCAGATTTGAGCCAGGCACGGTGACATGGTCCTAAAATCCCAGTGACTAGGGAGGTGGAGGCAGGAGGATCACAAGTTCGAGACCAGAGGCAGTCTGCGTAATTTAGCGAGACCCTCTCTCAAAAAGTCAAAAAAATGGGCTGGGGGTGCAGCTCAGTGTCCAGCACTTGCAAAGCATGCAGGCATGAGGCCCTGGGTTCAACCCCTAGTACCGCAAAAAAAAAAAAAAAAAAGTGGCTGGTGAAGCTCAGTGGTAGACCACTTGCAAAGTATGCATGAGGCCCTGGGTTAAACTGAGTGCCAGGGGGAAAAAATCAGCTTTGGAGCAGCAAAGCATGTGTGTGCTCCTGTAATCCCCCCAACTCTAGAGACTGAGGCAGGAGGATTGCAAGTTCAAGGCCAGAGGGAGCCTGAATAATTTAGCAAAACCTTATCTCAAATTTAAAAATATGAAAGGGGTTGGGGGCGGAGCTCAGTCATAGAGTGCTGGCCTATCATGCGTGAGGTCCTAAGTTCAATTCCCAAGAAATCAAGCATGTCTTTTTCTTTTCTTGTCTGTTCATTTGTTCGTTCTTTTTTTCTTTTCTTTTTTCTTTTCTTCTCTCTTCTTTTCCCTTCTTCCCTCCCTCCATCTCCTTCCCACCCTCACTGCTCCTCCCTCCCTCCCTGTCTCTGTCTCTTTCTTTCTTTCTTTCTTTTTCTTTCTTTCTTTCTTTCTTTCTTTTTTTTTTTTTTTTTGGTACTGGGGCTTGGACCTAGGGCCTTGCACTTGCATGCTTTGCAAATGCTGGACCACTGAGCTGCACCCCAAGCCCATTTTTTTTCTTTACTTTTTGAGACAGGGTCTCACTAAGTTACCTCTGGTCTCAAATTTGCTATCCTCCTGCCTCTGCCTCCCGAGCTGCTGGGATTACAGGCGTGTGCCACCACGCCCGGCTAGCTGCCGCCCCCCCCCCCTCTCCCCCTTTCAAAAGGCTAGCTAGACAGGAGGCTGGGAATGTAGCTCTGTGGTAAGAATGCTTACTTAGCATGTGCACAGTCCTGGGTTTGATCCCTAGCACCACCAAAAAGAAAAAAGAAAAGAAAAAAAAGCCTAGTCAGCTGTCCCCTCACTGTTTAAATAGTGTATCATTTTTATAATGATTGGAAATGTCACTTTTTTCTTTCAGTAGTTTAGTGTAGATGCTTCTGTCCATTTTTGTGTCTTCCATGAATGTGCTTTGCCCTGTGTTAGTAATATTATTAATACTATATACTACTGTTTTAACTCTAATTAATGTTAGTGAAATCTGAGCTTTCTACTTTTCTATGGCAGTATTTCCAGTGAACACAGTTTTATGTTACTTGCTTATTCTTCAAAAGCTAAATGTTTGGGGCCAGATGCTGTGGGGCATGCCTGTAATACCAGCAATTTGGGAGATTGAGACAGGAGGATTACAGGTTCAAGGCCAGAGGCAACCTGCAAAATTTAGCAAGACCCTGTTTCAAAATAAAAAATAGAAAAGGGTTTGGGGGTGCAGTTCAATAGTAGAGCTCTTGCCTATTGTATGAAAGGCCTTAGGTCCAACTCCCAATACTGGAAAAAAGGAAAACAAAAAAACCCTAAATGTTTGGGGCTGGAAGGAATAGCTCAGTGGTAGAGTGCCTTAGTGCCTTTGTACCATGCGTAAGGCTCCAAGTTTGATTCCCAGCACTGCCAAAATAAAACAAAAATCCTAAATGTTTGGATATTAGAGCAAAATGTGAAACAAAAAAATTCTTTTATGATGATAAGGCATTTTAAGGAGATTAGATTATGTGGACCTTGCCCTCCCTGTATGTGGGATTTAATTGGGTTACCAGTGGGAGAGCTATTAAAATCAGACATTTTAAAAATAAATACACATCAGATGTTTTTAGATAGGAAATAAATGTTTTTGTTCACATTTATAGCCATTCCAAAAACACAGCTCTGGGGATGTAGCTCAGTGATAGATCACTTGCCATTTGTGTTCAAGGCCTTGAGTCCAGGGACTAGCACCGAAAAACTATTTTTTTCTCTTTTGTAGGTAAAAACACAACCATGAATGAAATGATCTCTTTATACACTTTCTCTGTCAGGCTTCACCATATTGTGAAGTATATCTGCTTGCCAGTATTAGGTAATATTTTTAAAATCTTTACCAATTTGATAGGTGACCAAAGTTAATATTTTCATTTTTTCCTCTTTAGCTATTATTAAAACTGAACATCTTTTCATATAGTTAATGGTCATTTATATTTTCTTTTTTTCTAAGTTTTCTGTTCATAACCATGTCTTTTTTCTGTCATAAAGTTTATCTTAGGTCTGAGCTTATATAATTCTACATATGCTTCACAACTCTTCGACTTTTTACCTACAAGGTACAAACCCTTGTACAAGAGTTGTATGAATATGAACAAATAAAGTGCATAAAAGAGATTACTGCATTATAGGACCTTTAACAAATGATCTGTTGCTAAGTTAAAAAAAGAAAACAGAACAGGAAGTTCTCATCTCTTGAGTTCTCAGCACAACAGAAAATTGTAACTGTAAGCCATTTAAAGAAGGATTGATTCTTGAACTGTTTTTCTTTTAACTAAGAGCTATTTTGGACAAGTGGATAAATAAACCTCTGATCTCAGAAGCCCATATGTATTTTTTCCCCATTGTGCTTTATTGTGTATGGAATGACAGATTAATTTCTACAAAAAAAATTTGTTAGCTTTTTCAAAATTTTAATTCAGTCAAAAAAATTTATGACTGAAGGAATTTAACAATATAAGCAATTGCCTGGTATCTAATTTTTTTTCACTCAGTTAGATTGTACCTTGGTGAAGGAATTCCAGTAATACAGAGCTATATCTCTTGTAGTAGTCACAACTCAAGAAGCAACCCATCTAAGGAAACACGTGTAGTGATATAAGTTGTGTGCTTCCCCTTCTGTTTATCTGAGCTAACTTTAAAGGTTTGGGGGGAAAAAAATAAAGATTTTGGGTTTGTTTGTTTTTGTTTTTTGTTTGTTTTGCTTTTTAAATAAACCTCCCTTTCTGTCAGGTCAAATCTGACTTCGATTCAATGCAGCAAACATTGAATTGATTAAATTTTTGTTCTCTACACAGAATAATGGAGAGAAAAGACTTTTAAAATCCAATTAGAATGTTTTTCTTAATTCAGCAATTTTTGGTGCTTACACTTGGCCCCATTCTTAATCCATGTGTGTGTGAGAATGCCGATAAAGTAGACCATTTTCTTCCTTTTTAATATTTAATCAGTATTTTAATATTTTTTTGTCACACTTCAGAGATCTTTCTCCTCTCTGGTTAAATTTATTTCTAATTGGCTTTCATTTGTTTGTTTTTGGCTGTTGTAAATGAGATTGTTTCCTTGATTTCTTTCCATATATTTCGCTATTTATGTATATCAACATTCCTGATTTTTATATGTTGATTTTTGTATCCTTCCCTATATGTAAGATCATGTCATATACAAACAGTGGCAGTTTGTCTACTTCTTTTCCAATTTGGTTGCCATTTGTTTCTTTTTCATATGATTGCTCTGGCTAGACATTCCTGGTAGTTCTACTTTTAATATCTTTAGGAACTTCCATACTGTTTTTCACAATGACTGTACCAATCTCCATTCCCACCAGCAGTATACAAGAATTCCCTTTTCGCTGGACGTGGTGGCACACACCTATAATCCTAGTGACTCAGGAGGCAGAGGCAGGAGGATGGCAAGTTCGAGACCAGAGGCAGTCTGTGTAACTTAGCGAGACTCTGTGTCAAAAAGTGAAAAAATGGGCTGGGGGTGCCGCCCAGTGGTTCAGTAGAGCATGCAAGTGCAAGGCGCTGGGTTCAATGCCTAGTACCACAAAAAAAAAAAAAAAAAAAAAAGGGAATTCCCTTTTCTTTATACCTTGACTATTACTTTTCTTTTGACTTTTTGATAATAGTTATCCTGATGGTTGTCAAGTGATCCTTCATGGTGGTTTTGTTTTGCATTTTTCTAATGATTAAAGCCTGATGCTTGCCCCCTCCTTTCCATCCCTTCCTCTCTTCCTTCCTTTCCTTCCTACCTTCCTTCCTTTCCTTTTATTTCTTTTCAAGATCAGGGTTTGCTAAGTTGTACAGGCCTCAAACTTGTGATCCTCTTGTCTCAGCTTCCTGAACTCCTGGGGTTACAGGAGTATGCCATGGTGTCTGGTTCAAGCTTGATGCCCCCTTTTTTGTTTGTTTGTTTGTTTGTTTGTTTTTACAGTACTTGGAGATTGAACCTAGGGCCTCACACATACTTTTGCTAACACTCTACCACTGAGCTGCACTCCCCAGCCCATTGTTTTGCTTTTTATTTTGAGATAGGGTCTCTTTAAGTTATGCTGGCTGCCTCTGATATTGAACTTGAAATCCTCCTATCTCTGCCTCCCAAGTCATTGGAATTATAGATATTCGCCATTGCACCTGAGTCATGCCTAGTGCTTTTGTTAGTTTTTTGAGATAGGGTCTTGTAGTGTAGCCCAGGCCATCCTGGAACTTGCTATGTAGACCAGGCTAGCCTTGAGCTGTCACTGATCCTCCTGCCTCAGCCTCCCAAGTGCTAGGATTAAGGTATGTTCCACTACACCCCGCTCAAACCTGTACTTTTAAAGAAACGTTTTCCCTTAAGTATATCATAATTATATTTCTTTTTTTAACTGTACGTCTTTAGTATTGCTCGCATGGTTTCTATTACTACTTGCATTCTTTTACATTTCTGGGTTTTTGTTTGTTTGTTTGTTTATTGGATTACTGGTGGACTGAATCCAGAGCCTTGTGTATACTTTTTGCACACGTACTATCACTGAGCTGCACCCCTCAACCACCACCCTTTTTTAAATTTTTTTATCTTGAGATAGGGTTTCACTAAGTTAAGCAGGCTGCCTCTGGTCTTGAACCTGTGGTCCTGCCTCCACCTCTAGAGTTGGGATTATAAGCATGTGCAACCATGCTCAGCCTTAAATTTCTGGTCTTTTAAATTTGGTCAAATATCATATTTCTTTGGGGCAGGGGTGACTGTTTTGTTTTTGTTGTTGTTGTTTTTTGTTTGTTTGTTTGTTTGTTTGAAACAGACATTCTGTGGAGCCTAGGCCAGCCTCAAATTCACTAACCTCCTGCTTTAGCCTCTTGGTAGCTGGGAACACAGGTGTGTACCATCACACATTGCTTGGGAAGGCTTTCTTGATTTCTCATATATTTAGTTGCTTTTTCTGCTCTGGGTTCCATAGCCCTTTGTTTATCCCTTTATTAGATTTCATATCACATTTATATTGTTATTGTTTCTTTAGTTATTTGTCTTTCCTTCCAAACTGTTTATTTCCTAAAAACAGACTTTTTTGCATTTTTCTTATCTTTAGGACCTAGAATAATGCCTATTTGATTTGGAAGGCTTTTTTAGTACATATATTTTGACCGATTATAGCCACAGATAGTTCTTCCTGCCTATAAGAGTTAAGCCTGCAGCCATAGCACTGTGGCATCCGATCCCGTTAGATCTGGGAAGCTAAGCAGGGTCGGGCCTAGTTAGTACTTAAATGGGAGACCGCCTGGGAATACCAGCTACTGTAGGCTTGGGAGAAGGACCCAGCAACCCACTCCCAAAACACATTCCACCATTGAAAACCCTGTGAATAGCAGAGAAGCACTGATAATAGTATTTTGACTGTTTTATGTAGGGTGGCTACAAGTTGAACACCAACTCGAGGGCACCTAAGAATGACAACAACAACAACAACAAAAGACTTGTGCATAAACCAAGAACTTGATATACTGTAATCAATAGCAAATACTAAAATGTGCTTTTTGTTTCTGTGATTCATATCACTTTAGTGTTGGAAGGTACTTGAAATATTATCTTGTCCAGTCTTCCCCAGGTAACATACATGCTCACACACATATACTTGCATGAGCATATAAAGCAAATAGAAATCCCTAGAGGTTGAATGATACTGTGGTACAGTTGAAACTAAAACCCTGTTTCCTTATTTTTTGCTGTAACATTTTACTTTCTCTGATACAGTACAGTTTATTGTAGTGAATTATTATAGAAATTCGTTTGTGAGCTAAAATTTAGGGGGAAGACCTTGAATATGTTAATTTAATTAATATTATCTTTCTACTTTTAACTTTGAGTAAGGAATCCATTGCCAACCAGAATACTGAAAAAGAAATTTTAAATTGGTTTAAACAGTGACAACATTTTTTTGTTTTATAGGCCTCTGTGAGTGAAAGCCTTCAGAGGGAAGCCGCTAAGAAGCAGGCCATGAAACAGGTAAGGGAGTGAAATAAGTGAATTTAGTGAAGTAAGTATTTTGGCTCATATTTTGAAGTATCCAGTTTTGATATCGAGGTCTTGAGATTAAAACAGTTTGTGTATATAATAAAATAATTTTGTCCTGACCCTTGTTTCCTAACAATGTTTCATGATTTATGTAGACTACAGATTTCCTTATAAATTCTAAAGGAAAAAAATATAGTGAAGAATTAGCTCTTTATTGCTAGCTGTAGATTAAACAAGCTTTTAGATGACTCAGTATTCTGACAATGAATTGTTTGGCTTATTGTTTGTTAATTTTTTTAATTAAATTCTGCTAGTGAGCTTTTTAAAAAAATGTATTCACAACCAAAATGATTTCACAATTTTATAATTATTTAGAATTCATCTACTAAGGAAGAGTATCAGGTAATTTTTAATAAAACTGCTAGTACCTAAGTGTTTCCAAGCACTTTTTACAGATATATGTTATCTTTTAAAATTCTCACAAACCTAACCATGGTTCTGATTGTTGTTAGGTGCTGTTGAGTCGGTATCTGACTCATAGCGACCCTCTGTACAACAGGGGAAACACTATAGTCAGTGCTACTCTGCTGTTCATAGGGTTTTCAATGGCAGATTGATTTTTGGGAGGGGGTTGCCAGGTCCTTCTCCCAGCCTACAGCTTCTGGTGTTCCCATCCGGTCTCCCATCCAGGTACTAACCAGGCCTGACCCTGCTTAGCTTCCAAGATCTGACGGGATCGGATGCCACAGGGCTATAGCTGCAGGCTGGTTCTGATTAGGAAAGGATAAATTGTCCTTATCATGGCACAACTAATTATAGAACTAGGCCTGAAGATTTACTGATTTCTGTTTTTACAGTAAGTTATCTTAGGTTTTGCTGCTGCAGAACATAATGAAATGAAACAGTGGCAAAATACCTTTTTCATAGATAGTTTGGAAATTGGAAGTGCTGCTATAATTCATACTTTTCATCTGTTACTACTACTTTACATTCCCACCTGTCCTACCTCTTTACCTTCCTTGTTCCCCACTTGGTTGAATCACCTCTTCTACTTTAATCTCTAGCTAACTTTTATCCTGAAGAATGCTAGTTTAACTGTGCATTTACTAAATCTTAGAGAAAATATTCTTACGAGTAGGTACTTTAATTAGTCAAACCATTCTTTTTCCTTTTCCTTCTTTTATCTGGCCCTGAAATCATTTGATGATGGCAACATTATTTTCTTATTACCAGTATCACTGGAAAAATTTTTCAATATGTCATGATTAGATGTAACATTTATTGTTGGTCTTTAGTATGTGGTCATTGTTAAGCTAAAGTAATTCTTTTTTATTCTTTATTTGAGGTTTTGTTTATTTTTTAAAATCATGAGTGACTATATAAAAAGGGTAATATTTCATGACTGTTGGATTCATGCTAAAAATGTAAGGTCAACTTAATTTTAGAAAATCAGTCATTATAACTTCACATAAGTGGTATATATAAAATGGTATCTTTTTTTTTAATGTCATTGCTTTTGATTTACTAAAATTTCCATTATGGTTTCTGTCCATGTGCAGATTTTTACATCATGAGGAAAGTTGGCCTGTAATTTTCCTTCTCTTTGAGTATAATTATCCAGATTGGAGGAGGAGGGGAAAAGTCTGGTAATACCAAGGTTTGAGGAATCTTAAAGAATGAACTGGTCACACACACACACACACACACACACATTTTATTTGTTTCTACTTTATTCCTTTTTTTCTGCTCACCCCCCTCCATTTAAAACAGGTCTTGCTATGTACAGGCTGGCCTGGAATTTAGAATCCTTCTGCCTCAGCCTCCTGAGTGCTGGGGTTATAAACCTGCACCGCCACACTCAACTTCATTTTACTTTCTTTGGGTTATTTTGTTATGTTTCTGAGTTTTTGAGATGAGTGCATAGCTCTTGTTTTGTAGTCCTTTCTCTTTTCTGACCTATGTATTTAAAGCTATACATTTCCCTCAAAGTACTGCTGTTAGCTACATCTCACAAATTTTGCTAGGCAATATTTTTGTTTTCCTAGTTAAAACATTTTTCTGATTTCCACTGTGGTGGTTTCTTCTTTGGCTTTTTTTGTTTTGATTTTTAATTTTATTTTTGGGGGGTCCTAGGGATCAAATTCAGGGCCTTGCACGTGCTAAGCAAGTACTGTACAGCTGAGCCATACCCTATAAAATAAGAATGTTTTCAGTTACTTTGTTACTGATTTGTAACTTTATTGTTTTGTCTTCTCTGACCTTGCATTTATGCTATCCTTAAAATGCATTGGGATTTCCCTCTTGTCCAATATATGGTCAATTTTTATAAATATTCCCTGTGTGCTTGAAAATATTCTATATGAGTTCATTGGGCCAGTTATATGTTTATACTAATTGTTTTGTCTTTCCTATTGTTGGGAGTCAAAGGCTAAAATCTCCTACTGTGATTGTAGATTTATCTATTTCCCCTTAGATACCTGTTCAGTTTTTGCTTTGTATATTTTGAGACATAAGTTAATGATTTAACTACTCAAGCATACCCCTTCACAGGTATCATATCAATCTCATCAATATACCAAAGGTGTGTCATCAGTTTAAAACAGCTTTTAGTTCCCTTTTCCCCCACTTTTTTTTCTGGCTGTAGTTCTTTCTCAGATAATGTTTCCCTCTTTGGGTTCTCCCAGCTGGTTTTGGAGGAGCGGCAGTTGCCAGTTCACCATCTAGGCAAGAAAATCTTCTGTTTTTCTAAATGTAGAGGAATTGGGGAGGGGGGAGTGGAGAATTTCTTAGTATTTCTAACACTGTTTCAGAAAAAAAGTTTTTCAATTAGTGTGTGCATTGTTCTAGAGTCTAAATGTTTGTGTCTAGAAACCTGAGAATATGAGGTAGATTTTTTTGAATAATTATCACCATTTCAATTAAAAAGTATCTTAAGATACCGCTTGTGTTCTATATTGCTGTTCAAAAAGAGGTTAAAATATGTAGACTTTACTTCAGAAACTTTTAAGTTGGAACAAGAGGCTAAGACCTGTGAAGCAATAAGAAAGCAGTAGCATCAAATATATTAAGAGTTAAATATTGCACTATAGAATGTTCCATCAGAGTTCAAAAGAAAGAGATCACTGGAGGTTAAAGCCTTCAGAGATGGCCTCCTTTAAGATGTAGGGATTGAGTTCACCCTGAAACTCTAAATAAGATCTTAATGCCCTAAAAGAGAAGAAAGAACATTTAAGATAGAAGGAACAGATAAAGGCAGAGGACTTTATATGACCGATACTACAAAAATTACTCTATTACAAAATGTCCCCATTTGAATATTATGTTGGGAATATTTTTAATGTGAGGAACTTTTAACAAATAGTATTCCTTATGTTTATATATATATATAAACTCAACACTTTATTTGGTAATCCAGCTTACTAAAGATGATATAAAAATTTAATATTTAATGTAGGCATTTCAAAGCCAGGTTTAGCTGTTTCTCAGTCATGCCTTGGACCTTCTGATCTTATGATATGGGTAATTGTACACAAATAAATGGACAACAATAATTTTTAATGTTTATTGAACACTTACACCCTGTCAGGCTCTATTTTAGGTGTTTTAAGTTTATTGAATTATCGTAATTTGAAAGGTAGATATTATTATTATCCTCACTCTTTTAGTGAGGAAAGTGAAGACACAAAATGATTAAACAAAGCAAGTGTTCAGTGTAGAGCCAGGATTCAAACCCAAATAGCCTGGCAACAGAATTTCCATTCATATTTTCTATCAAAAATATGATTGATGTAATTTTTATGATATAGTTTCAATTTATGAGCCTTTCTTTAAAAAATAGCCTTTTGATGGTATCTGTTGGCTAGATCATATTTTTGAAATATGTACACTTTTTTTTTAAAAGACCAAACTGGAAATTCAGAAGGCTCTTGCAGAAGATTCCACCGTATATGAATATGATAGTATTTATGATGAAATGCAGAAAAAAAAGGAGGAAAATAATCCCAAATTGCTTTTGGGAAAAGATCGAAAGGTGAGTAGCTGATCTTAACCTGCATTTTGTACCTGAATCTTGCTTTAAGATGAGAGTGATCTGAATAAAAGCTTTCAGGTACTTGAAGTATGAACAACCCCTAGTTCTAGGTTGTAGGTTTGATTTTTATAACCCAGGAATGTCCTATATCTAGTATACTGACAGAAGCTAGCAATTTATCCAGCCATTTTATAAATTTTGTTTTTGCTTGAAACCTTTGCAAAAAAATTTTTGAAATTTTTTCCTTAGAAATCAATATACCAAATTTGTACAGCTTCTGCCTTATTCATGTTTATTCATGTTTTATTATCCTTTCATTTTTCTTTGCTTTTTATCTATTAACTGAGTCATCTGCATGCACATATCATGGTCATATTTTCAGTTTGGAAAAAAAGTTATTTTCACTGATTAATTTATCTGTTGAATTAAGAACACTAATTAGAGAAAAACATTGGGAAAATATTCAATTTAAGATTTTTTTAAAAAGAAAAATACATTATAAATTTATGTCTGCTGTACTTTAGTTTTTATGGAAAATGCCCTTCTTTCTATGTGTGTATGTGTGTGATGCTAGAGAGCAAACCCAGGGCTTTATATGTACTAGGCAGGTGCTCTGCCACTGAGCTATATTCACAGCCCATGATTTTTCGAGACAGAGTCTTGGCTGTGTAGCTCACATTGTCCTCGAACTCACTGTATAGCCTAGGCTGTCCTCAAACTTGTGATCCACCTGCCTCTGCCTCTCAAGTGCTGGGATTACAGTTCTGTGCTACCATGTTTGGCTTTGAAAACAATTTTAATATTAATATTGCTAGTAATTTTATATTGAGTTTTGAAAAGAAGACAGTCCTGTTTGGACTAGCCACTTCTATTTTAATGAATTCATAGTAAGAATTATAACAATATTAACAATTATTATTTTTTACTCTTTCCTAAAGGCTGGGGTTTAGCTCAGTCGGTAGGGTGCTTTCTCCATGCCTGGGTTCAATTCCCAACACCACAAAAATGGGAGAAGGACCTGGTAGCTCACTCTTGAAATAATCAGACATTGAAAACCCTATGGATAGCAGAGAAGCACTATCAGATATACTGTCTCTTTAATTCTGTTGTACATGGGGTCCCTGTGAATTACACCCGACTCAGCAGCACCTAACAACAACAATTCTTTCCTAAATAGTTTTATTTTTCCCCTTAGCCCAAATATATTCACAATTTACTAAAAGCAGTTGAGATCAGAAAAAAGGAGCAGGAAAAAAGAATGGAAAAGAAAATACAGAGAGAACGAGAAATGGAAAAAGGAGAATTTGATGATAAAGAGGCATTTGTAACATCTGCATATAAAAAAAAGTTGCAAGAGAGAGCTGAAGAGGAAGAAAGAGAAAAGAGGGCTGCTGCACTAGAAGGTAAAACTTGGGAGAGGGGAAATAGAGGGAAACAGCAACACAGTCTACCCTATGGTTAGCTGTTTGCTGAACTTTTATGTTATAATGTAATCATAATTTATGTATGTGAATTTAAGATACAAGACACATGTTGTTATAGTATAAAACAGAGGCCACATTTACTAAAGAAACAGTTAAACTCTTCAATAACTTTTATTTCTACTGAACTTTTCTGTCAGTTCTCATCTTATTACTTAAAATTATGAATTATGATCAGTACAAGTCATTCCTTTAGAATCTGATTCTAAATGTGAAAACATTTCTTACAACGTATAACAGTATTACAGTTGTCAAAAACAATATAAATATAAACCCTAATTATGTTTTCTAGGATGAGAAAAACCTAGAATTACACCACTCAGGGAACATCAACTGGACAGTTAGAAAAAGAGTAACATTAATTAAAGAAAGAACAAAGATATGCAGGGACTAAAGAGTATCTTAGTGTTTTATTTAGTGCTTTCTACTCATGGTCATTTCTCAAGATATAGCTAGTATATGCACTCACAAGCAATTTAATTGGCAAGTGCTCTTCAACTTCAAGTGGAGAAAACCAAATCTATAAGATTCTGTCTAAGCATATACTATATGTTCTTCTAGAGTACCAGGTAGCAAACTTTCTGTGAAGGACCAGATAGTAAATAGTTTAGGTTTTTTGTACATCTAATCTCTGTTGCAACTACTCAGTTCTGCCTTTGTGGTGTGGTCCACAAGCAGCCATGGACAGACACATAAACAAATGAACAGACAGCAGGCCAGATTTGGCCTACAGGCTATTTAATCTAGAGAATAGTTTATACATACATCTCTGTATGGTATATACTCTATACATGTAAAATGAAACTTGTGCCTTCTTGAATACTATATTATACTCACCTTTGCTTTCTTTCTCTTAGCATGTTTGGATGTAACCAAGCAGAAAGATCTCAGTGGGTTTTACAGGCACCTTTTAAACCAAGCAGTTGGTGAAGAGGAAGTACCTAAATGCAGCTTTCGTGAAGCCAGGTGAGAGATGGCAAATGGAATATTTAGAAGAAAGATACTATTAATAATCAGTGGTTGCAAGATTTGTGGGGTGTATTGTTTGTTGTTTTGTCAGCCAACGTAACCTAATTAGATGAATGTCTAGGGATTTGTAGTTTCTTAATTTAAAAACCTACTGATTTTATTCAACATTTTTCTGCAGTTCTCAAAAATTATAGTTCACATTGAAAAAGTTTCTGTGATTGAGTTTAATATTACATAAAACCAAAGACTTTTAATTTACAAAATTTCCAAATATCTAAGTGCTTTAAGGGTCTTATAAATGACCTTAAAAGGGGAAACAAAGCCAAACTTTCATCATTTTTAAACTAAAAGTATAGGTATCCCTCACTGCCCTGCTACCTTAAACTGATTCCTATAAGAATTAAAGAGAAATTTGGAAACAATCAGGGGTCATATATTAATTCTGCATGTGTGATAAATAGTATGTAAAAGGAAAGTGGCTTAATTTCACAAATAGAAATCACTGTCTATAAAATGTCAGATTCATGTATCAGAGGCTGAAATTACCCTGTGCAATAGGTAGTCACTAGTCATATGTGGCTGTTTAAATTAACTTAAAAGTAAATAAAATCTCTGCCAGGTACAGTGGTACATGCCTGTAATCCTAGCACCTTAGGAGGCTGAGGCAGGAAGGTTGCAAGTTTGAAGCCTCAGGTAGCATTTGTAACTTAACAAAACATTGTCTCAAGATAAATAATAAAAATGGGACTTGGGGTGCAGTCCAGTGGTATAGTATTTGCAAAGTATGTGCAAGGCCCTAAATTCAATCCACCAGCTCCCCCCCAAAAGTAAGTAAAACCCAAAGTTTTAGTCATTGTAGCCACCTTTCAATTACTCAGCTACCATATTTGGCTAATGAGTACCATACTGGACAGCTTAGATCTAGAGGTTATCATTTCTATAGAAATTTCTATTAAGCATTCCTAGAAAGCAAAGGATGGGGGATGTGTAAATAAAAGTTTAAGGTATTATAGTAAGATGATTGTACCCTAAGTAAATAGCTGAAGGTAAAAGGGAGAATTTGGAGGGTGAGGACACAGCTCACTGGAAGAGCACTTGCCTAACATGCTCAAGGCCCTGGGAATACTACAAAAACAAAAGTATTGGGGGTGTTCTAAACATGTATCTAAGCAAATTGTTTGGAAAAGAAGATGTCCTGAGTAGAAGATCTGAATTTGTGTTGCTGGGGAAAGGAGAGAATGGAATTAGGTGAGGAGAGGCAATTAGGTTTATGCCCCATCTTTCCCTAAACTGCTAAGTATTGAATTATAAAATTGATGAGTATGAGTCTAAGAAAGTGGTTTTTTGTTTGTTTTGTTTTGTTTTGTTTTGTTTTGTGTTTTGCAGTACTGGGGGTTGAACCGGGGCCTCGCACTTGCATGCTTTGGAAGTGCGGGACCACTGAGCTGCACCCCAAGCCCATTTTTTTTTTTTAGACACAGGATCTCACTAAGTTACGCAGACTGCCTCTGGTCTCGAACTTGTGATCCTCCTGCCTCAGCCTCTCAAGTTGCTGGGATTACAGGCATGTACCACCATGCCCGGCAAGAAAGTACATTTGAAAATTAGCCTTTTTAAATTTGAAGACAGTCTCACCAAGTTGCACAGGCTGCTTCCAGCCTTGAACTTACAGTCTTGCCTTGGCTTCCCAAGTCACTGAGATTACACTGCCCAGCAAAGATTGGTTTTTGAATGGAAGTTATAATATATTATGATGTTTTACAAGTTTCATTTGGAATAGCTATAAGGCCACCCACAAAATTCCATAATGTCAGTTACATAGTTATACTTCTCAGCATCTGATAATCAAATTCCTACCTATTAATGGATCTTTTAGTCAAGATAGTTCTGCCAGCAGTTCCAGGAGGATCAAAGTCATTGCACCCTTTGTGTAAGTAGTAGATGATTAGTAAGAATGAATCTATGAGTAATGTCAATAAGTAAACTACACAGATCAGCCATAAAAACATAAGTGATACAAGTAATTTCAGTATTGTTGATGCTAACAAACAGATTTTCATATTTCCATTTTGTTGATGCCAAGGCAGTGCATCAGGGTGCTAATGCCCACCCTTCTAGTAATCTTGTGAAAGTTCAATTAATAGTATTTAGAATTAGAATTGCTACTATTTTGCTGTGAAAAAAAAAATCTTCATGTATTTCTAGGGCTATTTAAAAAATTTTTTTTAAAGAAAGACAATGAAAAACTAAAGTAGCACAACTTGAACTTTATTTTGTGAAAATAGAACTTAGATCTAGAACATATCTTACTTTTCCCAGTTATTCTTTGCCTAGGCCTAACAAAAAGTGAAGACCTGGTACAGATCTGTGCCCGAAGGTTCTAGTGGTCTAATAGAGATAGGTTGGTTTCTCTATTTCTCTTTCTCTATTTCTCTATTTCAGTTCTACAAGTACTAAAAATATCCTAAATTTGTTTGAGAATACTAGTTTATAGGGTAAATAGACATCAGCACCTTTTTGAATTTGAATGACCAGCGTACAAAATTAAAATTTTATTGAGTGAATTGTATTGACTAAAGTCTTCCACTGAGTAAAGTATTGAGAAAATTGCATGAACACTTCATTTACTTCTTATAACTAATAATGTTATATTTTGTGTTTATATAATTTTTTTTAAAGATCTGTAATGAAAGAAGAGAAGTCAAGGAATTACTCTGATGAAGTAAATTCAGAGAACAGAATACCACAGCAGAATAGCGTTCTCCAGACTGGTGTGAAAGAGGAGGAAAACCCAGATGCCGACAGTGATTTTGATAGTAAGAGCAGTGAAGATGATGAAATGGGAGAAAATAAAGTGAACTGCAGAAGAGAGAAGATCACAGAAACCTCTAAGAATTACTCCAAGCATCACCGGAATGAAACCCACTCTCGCTCATCTAGTGAAGAAAGAGGACATGGTGCCAAACACTACACCAAAAATTCTAAGTCAAGAAGACATGAGAAAAAGGAAGATCAGCACCATGAAAGCCAATCCAGAGTCCAAGAGGACTATTACGCTGACCGTAACCACCAAAAAGAAAAGGATTCTCATAGGCACAAAGAAGCCAGTCGTAGAGATTCCCATTGGAAGAGGCATGAACAAGAAGATAAACTGAGGGGAAGAGACCAGAGAGAAAGAAGTGACAGAGAATGGAAAAGGGAGAGAGACAGAGAGAAATATTCCTCAAGAGAACAAGAAAGAGAGAGACAGCGAAATGATCATGACCGATACAGTGAAAGAGGAGAGAAGGAAGAGAAAAGCAAAGAAAAAGAAGAACATATGAAAAGAAGGAAGGAAAAATATGAAAATAATGATAAATATAGAGATAAGGAAAAACAAGAAGTAAATGTTCAACCTTCAGAAAGAAATCAAGACAGAAAGGAAAGCAGCCCAAATTCTAGGGCAAAAGATGAGTTTCTTGATCAGGAAAGAGCCAGCACAATGAGAAGCATGGAAAAGGACAAAGAAGGAAGTCAAGAGAAACCCTTTAATCCTGAGACATCACTAGGAACAAAGCACAAACTCACAGAGGAAAGGCAAGAGAAGGACAAAGAACAAGAGAGACCACCTGAGGCAATGAGCAAGTTTGCAAAGCGGAACAATGAGGAAACTGTGATGTCAGCTAGAGACAGGTACTTGGCCAGGCAAATGGCACGGATTAATGCAAAGACTTATATTGAAAAAGAAGATGATTAATGGCTGCCCAAATCAGAAGATCTGTGGAAGCACAGAACATTATAACACCTGGAACTTGCTTTGTGAAAACAGAGGGATATGTTAACTGTGATTGGGAGAGTATCTCTAAATATATTTTTTAAATTCATATTTTTATTTAGGTTTAAATCAGAAGTCAATCCTTTCATCCTGAATGTTTGGCTGGATTTATGTATAATATTTCCTTTTCAATACCACATTCTTGGTTGTGTTCAAGAACCATAAGAGTGTGCTAAATCCCTGTATGTACTTTTCGAATATTGACTCCTCTACAATGATTAAAAAATAGCCGGGCACCATGGCACACACTGTAATCCAAGGTATTCGAGAGGCTAAGGCAGGAGGATCACAGGTTCGAGGCCAGAGGCAGTCTGTGCAAATTAGCAGTCTGTGCAAATACCCTGTCTCAAAAGAGGGGTTGGAGGTATGGCTCAGTGGTGGAGTGCTTGCCTAGCAAGCATAACACCCTGGGTTCAACCCCTCAGTACTGCAAAAAAAAAAAGGTTTTTTTAATTAATAATAACCTCTTATAATCTTGCTTTGGGTTTTTTGTTTTGTTTTCATTTTGTCTTTTTATTTGTTGGTTTGAGGTGATGTCTTGCTCTGTTGCCCAGGCTGGTCTCCATCTCCTGGACTTGGGCAGTCTTCCCATCTCAGCCTCCCAAATGCTGGAACTACAGGCACATGCCACCATGCCTGCCTTATAATATTGCTCTTGTTACAGGAGCTGTTTTGTTTTTGTAAATATTATATTTTAGATAAAAATATGTGAATCTGAAAAGTATGTTGTTATACTTTATGTTCTGAAAGTTGAATTTAAGTGTAAAATATGGATTATGCATCTTGTCTATATAACTTTAGCAAACAACTAAGTCAAAATAAAGATAGTGGTGTGCTTGTACATTTAGTTCTTTTACTTTATCTTATTTTTTTATTTTTCATTTTTATTTTTTGCAGTACCAGGGAGTTGAATCAGAGGCCTCACACATGCTAGGCAAGTGCTCTCCCACTGAGCTGCAGCTTCATCCTTTTTATTTTTTATTTTGAAACGATCTCCCCAAGTTGTACAGGCTGCCTCTGACCTTGGGATCCCCTTGCATCAGCTGCCCATGTTGCTGGGATTACAGGTGTGTACTACAGTGCCTGGCTTGCTTTTACTTCACATTAAAAGTTATTTGGGGGCTGGGAACATGCTTCAGTGGCAGGCACTTGCCTAGTGTGTACAAAAATGTGAGGTAATCACTAGCACTACCAAAATAATTTTTCATTCATTTATGTCATAAGTCCTCATCATTGTTCTGTTTAATTTGTAATTCTTGGAAAGTTAAGAAATTGATTATGTAGTAAATCTAGTAGCTAAGCATGAAAAGATGGAGATATTTATCTAATTAGCTAAAGATCATGGTGACCTATTTCTGGGTATATCTTGTTTTATGTACTCTAAAAAAGATAGTCCAGTTTATTACGAATTTCTTTTATGTGTCCAAATAACACTAGAATTCCTGTACTAAGTCTTAGAAAGTTACCAGTGGAAATTATACACTGTAAATTTATTTCTGGGTAAAGGGTCAATTGTTGTTGTTGTCAGATGCTGTCATGTCCAACTCATAGCAACCCTCATAGGTTTGTCAATGGCTGACTGTTTCAAGATTAGTTCTCTAACAAGTCTTCCCGTTAGGAAAAGCCTGTTGGGGCTGGAGATGTTCCTCAATGGTAGATCCCTTCCCTAGCATGCACAAAGCCCTACTATTTATACATGTTGGTGGAATACAGAGTAATAAGTCAGTTGATATATCCCTTATGTAGCTATCAAATCACTATTGCGTACTTTTCCATCTCCTTAAACATTTTACAGAACAAAATAAAGAAGAAAAATAAGAATTTTAATTAGCATATAATGACAGTCTTATGCAACCATGGCTTATATCCTGAATTTTTTTCTTTCCCTTTCCTTGTACTTTCATAGAGTTGCATCTTGTATTGTGGGTTTTTTCCTCCCTCTGACCCCTCTGTTGATCCCCCTTCCATTCCCCAGTCTGTTGATCCTCCTTCCATTCCCCATAAGTTCCCTATATCCCTCATATTGGGTCCACTTGTAATTTCCAGTCTTAGATAAGTATGATTTATATACATGTCTATATATACACACATGTATATGTATATATATATGTTTTTCTTTAAGGTAGCTTTGGCTCCCGCATATGAAAAAGAACATGCAGTAATTCTCTTTTTGTGCCTGGGTTGTTTCACTTTAAATTATATTCTCCAGTTTCATCCACTTTGTTGAAAATGACATAATTTCATTCTTCTTTACTGTTGAATAGTACTCCATTGTGTATATATACCACAATTTTTTAATCCAGTCCTCTGTTAATGGACATCTGGGTTGGTTCCCCATACCCCTGCGATTGTGAAAAGTACTGTATTAAATATGGAAGTGATATGGTAAGTGGTATGATGACTTATCTTCCTTTGGGAAGTAGAAGTAGTATGGCTAGATCAAAAGGTAGCTCTATTTTTAGTTTTCTCAGGTACCTCCATATTGATTTCCATAGCAGCTGAACTAATTTACAGTCCCACCAGCAGTGTAAGAGAGTCCCTTTTTCACCACATCATTGCCAACATTTGTTTTTATTTTGCTAATATTAGCCATTTTTACTGGAGTGAGATGGCATCTCAGCGTAGTTTTGATTTGCATTTCCCTACTGGCTGGGGATATTGAACATTTTTTCACGTGCTTATTGGCCTTTTGTATGTCTTTTGAAAACTATTCATTTCTGTTGTCCACTTATTGGATCATTTGTTACTTTGGTGTTTAATTTCTTGAGTTTTTTGTATATTCTAGAAATTATCTCTCTATCAGATATGCAGGATGTAAAAACTTTCCCCCATTCTGTGGGCTCTCTCTTTATCAGTTGTTTCCTTTGCTGTACAGATGCTTTTTAGTTTTATGTAGTCCCATTTGTTGATTCTTGGTGCAGTTTCCTGGGCAATTGGAGTCTTGTTAAGGAATTACTTGCCTATGCCTATTTGTTGGGAGTGTGTTCCCTATCTTTTCTCCTAGTAGTCTTATGATTTCCAGGTTTATGTTGAGGTCTCTGATCCATTTTGAGCTGATATTCATACAGATTGAGGGGTACAGGTCTACTTTCACTCTTCTACATGTGGATATCCAGTTTTCCCAGAACCATTTGTTGAAAAGGCTGTCTTTTCTCCAATGTACACCTTTGGCCTCTTTGTCAAAGATCAGATGGCTATAGTTACAGGGGTCTATATCTAGGTCTTCTATTCTGTTCCATGGATCTTCATGACTCTTTTTGTGCCAGTATCAGGCTATTTTGGCCAGTGTGGTTCTGTAGTATAGTTTGAAGTGAGATATTGTGATGCCTCTTGCACTGTTTTCGCTGCTTAGTATTGTTTTGGCTATACATGGTCTTTTGTGCTTCCATATGAATTTTAGAATTGTTTTTTCTATTTCTGTGAAATATATTGTTGGAATTTTGATGGGGATTGCGTTGAATATGTAGGTTGCTTTTGGTAGTATAGCCATTTTCACAATATTAGTTTTCCTGATCCATGAGCAAGGAAGGTCCTTCCATCTTCTAGTATTTTTTGTGATTTCTTTCTTTAGTGTTTTGAAGTCTGCATCATAGAAGTCTTTAGGGTCTTTGGTTAGATTGATTCCTAAGTATTTAATTTTTTAATGGGTTATTGTGCATGGGATTATTGTTTTGATTTCTTTATCTTTCAGTTTGCTATTGGTGTAAAGGAATGCTACTGATTTTTGAGTGTTAATTTTGTATCCTGCTATTTGCAGAAGGAGGTAATTAGCTCTAAGAGTTGTTTAGTGGAATTTTTAGAGTATATATAGGATTGTGTTATCTGCAAACAGGAATGATTTGACCTCTTCTTTCCCTAAATTCCCTGTATTTTTATTATTTATTTATTTATTTATTTATTCGTTTTTACAGTACTTGGAGGTTTAACCCAGGACCTTGCACATACTTTTTCAAGTGCTCTACCACTGGACTGCAATCACATCCCATTTTTTTATTTTGAGATAAGGTCTTTCTAAGGCTGGCTGCTTACCTACCTCTGGCTTCAAACCTCCAATTCTCCCTCTATCTTCTGAGAGTCACTGGGATCACAGGCCTGAGCCACCATGCCCAGCTTTGTATTCCTTTCATTTCTTTCTCTTGCCTGATTGCTCTGGCTAGGACTTCAGTCTCAATATTGAATAAGCAAATGGAGAGTGGACATCCTTGTCTTATTACTGATCTTAGAAGGAATGCTTTCAATTTTTCCCCATTTAATATGATGTTGGCTATAGGTTTGTCATATATGGCCTTTATGATGTTGAGATATGTCCCTTCTATACTCAGTTTCTTCAGGACCTTTATCATGAAAAGATTTTGAACTTTGGCTAAAATTGTTTCAGCATCCTTTAAGATGGTCATGTGATTTCTGTCTGGAAGTCTCTTGATATGTTGAATTGTATTAATTGATTTGCATATGTTGACACAGCTTATATCTATGGAATGAAACCCACCTGATCATGGTGTATGATATTTCTTAAGTGTTGCTGCATTTGGTTTGCAAGAAGGTTGTTGAGGATTTTTGCATCCATGTTCATTCATCAGAGAAATCAGCTTATAATTCTTTTTCTGCAGTTTCCATATCTATTTTTGGGATACTGGCTTTGTAGGATGAATTTGGAAGTATATCTTCCGTTTTTATTTTATGAAATACTTTGAGGAGACTACATGTTAGTTTTCTTAAAAGATTTGATAGAATTCAGCTGTGAACCAGCAAAACCTGGGATTTTTTTATTGGGAGTTTTTTGTTTTGTTTTACTTTTGTTTGTTTTTTTATTACTGCCTCAATTTCATTGCTTGTTATAGGTCTGTTTAATTTGTTCATATCTTTGGAATTTAGTTTTGGTAGGTCATAAGTGTTAAGGAATTTATCCATTTCTGTATTTTCATTTTGGGGACAGTACCACTTCTCACAGTAGTCTCTGATGATCTGTATTTCATTAGTATCAGTTGTTAAGTCTCCCATTTCATCTCTAATTTTATTAATTTGAGCCAAGTCTTTATTTTTTGGTGAGTTTGGCTGAGGGAGTCTCTTTCCCACCACTCCACACCCCCCTTACTGGTAAATGTTGGTGGAGTACAGAGTTATACTGCATTTGCTTTTTCCATTATGTAACTATTAAATCACTTTGGTCACTTTCATCAATTTACAAAGTTTATGGAGGCTTTGACTAATGTGTAGTAAAACTTATATGCATATATGAGTTATAGTCCCCTATTTTCCCCATGTACTCATGAAGTTTCATGTTTCCATTGAGATTCTCCTCTCCCCCTTTATCTCTTTACATTGTTTCTCCTCACCTTTCCCAACCTTCACTTCCCTTTGTTAGTCCCCTCCTTTCTGTTTATATTTTCAGTGAATGAAGTATCTATTTTGTTTATCTTTTCAAAGAACCAACTCTTAGTTTCATTAATTTTTTGTATTGTCCTTTTGGTCTATTTCATTAATCTCTACCTTAATTTTAATTCTTTTCGTGTGCTAGTTCTGGGATTGTCTTGTTGCTGTCTCTGTAGTGCCCTGAGGTGTATCATTAAGTTATTTTAATTGTGCCTTTCCTATCTTTTTAATGTAGGCACTCACGGCCATGAACTTCCCCATAGAACTGCCTGCTATATCCCATAGATTTGGCAGGTTGTGTTTTCATTATCATTTGATTGAAGAAACTTGAATTTCCTTTCTGATTTCTTTGATGACCGATTGATCATTTAGAAGTGTATTATTTAATCTCCATGTATTTGTAACAGTTTCGTATTTTTCCTTGCTTTTGACTTCTAGTTTTATTCCATTGTGATCTGATAAGATATAGAGGATAACTTAAATTCTTTGTATTTGTTGAGAGCATTTTTGTGAACTAAAATATGTTCTAGTTTAGAAGTTCCATGCAGTGCTGAGAAGAATGTGTATTACACCTCTGTTGGATGGCATATTCTGTAGACATCTGTTAGGTTAGTTGGTCTATGGGTAGTGTTTAAGTCATTTCATTGTTGATTTTTTTGCTTTGATGACCTATGTATTAAAGAGAGTAGGGTATTGAGGTCTCCCATTATTATTGTGTCTGGACCTATGTGCTCCTTTATTGCCAGTAAAGTTTATTTTATGAAGTTAGGTGCTCCTATTTTTGGTACATAGACATTGACTAGCATTATTTCATCTTGGTTGATTGTTCCCTTTATTAATATGTAGTGACCCTTTCTTCTGATTAGTTTGAGGCTGAAGTCAAGTTTATCACATACACCACAAGCTTGGTTTATTGTGTTGCAGCCCTTTTTTTTCAGCCTATTATGATCCTTGTGGATGAGAAGAGCCTATTGAGTCCCACATATCAAAGGTTTTTGATTTTTAATCCAGTTGGACAATTGAGGCCTTTTAAATGATGAGGTCAGACCATTTACATTTAGGGTGATTATTGAGGGGAATTTGGTATTTTAGATGGTTCTGTTTGCTGTTTCTCTAATAAATTTAGATGTTGTTCTTGACTTTGACCCTTTTTCATACTGGAACTCATTAGGTTAGATGTCTATGCTTCTAAATTAGCTTGTCTTGTTCATGCATTCCTCTTTTGTATTTAATGTATTCCTTTGGTCTTGCATTTATGGTTATCTTTCTTCTGTATGTAGTCTTAATCTATTCTAAAGGATAACTTTGCAGGGTATTGTATTCTTGGTTGGCAGTTGTTTTCAGGACTTAAAAATTATTTGACCATGCTTTTCTTGCCTTTAGGGTTGTTGTAGAGAAGTCACCTGTTATTCTTATGGCTTCACCTTCATAAGTGAGCTGACATTTTTCTCTTCCAGCCTTTAAAATTGTTTCTTTGCTTTATAGATCTAGCATTCCAATTATGATGTGACGTGGAGAGGTTCTGTTCTGGTCTATTCTATTTGGAGTCCTGAATTCCTCTGTGGTTTGGGTATCTATTTCTTCCTTAGGCTTGAGAAGTTTTTAGCTATTATGTCATTGAATGGATTTTCTCTGCGTCTAGTTTTAGTTTCAGCTCCTTGTACCCCCTGTATTCATAGGTTACATGTCTTCATTTTATTAAAGACCTTTTGAAAATATTGGTCATATTACTTCATCTTTTTGTCCTTCTTGGTATCTAAACAAATAAGCTCTTCAAGTTTTTCTTCAGTCTCTGATATTCTGTTTTCTGCTTCTTCCAATCTGGAAACATTGGATTCTATTGTCACTTTTATTTGATCAACTGTGTTTTTTAGATCCAGGATTTCTCTTTGATTATTTTTCAGGATCTCGATTTCTATGCTGAATTCTTCTTCTAAGTTGGATATTTTTTATCCATTGTTTCAGTTGCGTTCATCTGTTTGGTTATGCTGTCTTTGAGATCTTTTAACATTCTTATAAGCAGAATTCTAAATTCTTTTTCTGGTATTTCTAGTATTTAGGTGTCTTTAATTTCATTTATTCAGGGTTGTCATTAAGAGTATCTTCTTTGTTTTGCTTTGTCACACTTTGTATGGATTTGAGTTGAATTTTGAGCATTCCTTAGTCTGGTTATTACTGCCTTGTATCTTTGGGGTTATCCTTGATTTAATGCCTTCTTTTGAGATCTTTCTGTCCAGTAACACTCAGAGCATAGAAAGCATTCTTGTGCATAGTTTCCTCCGATCTCATAATTATGGTTAATCTTGTTTGAGGCCTGGAGTTCTTCAAAAGGATACCTGGAGGAAGGTGTTGTTAGGGATAGTGATAAATAGGTTTTGGGGGGTAAATATTGAGTACAGTATTGACGACAAAGATGAACGTCTTATGGGTGGGGAGTAGTTAATTAAGAACAAGATTACATACGGATAAGGAAGAAGAGCAAGCAGAGGGGGCAGTGTTGGAATATGAGTGAGAAAAGACTTGGCAAAATTACGAATCTTGTTTCTTATATGTCACACATGCGCGCGCGCGCACGCACACACACACACACAAATATTCCAGGAGGTATGGCAAATACAAGGGTGAAAGGTGTCCTTTTTTTTTTTTTTTTTTTTTTTTTTGCGGTACTGGGGGTTGAACCTAGGGCCTTGCGCTTGCATGCTTTGCAAGTGCTGGACCACTGAGCTGCGCCCCCAGCCCTAAGGGTGTCCTTTTTTGATTTTGATGAATAAACTTGGGAAATATTGATTGAAGTCGTATAGAAAGAGTAGTGATTAAAAATTATGATTCGTGAGAGGGGGGAAGAAAATAATAACAACCAAGAAATTGAAAAATAGAACATATAAACATACAAAAGAAAGAAAAAAAAAAGACTAATCCAAAAACAGATCAATTTGTGCTGATTGGTTCAGTCTAGGTTCCAGTCACCTTGTGAGTCCTGCCTGCCCTCCAGATGTTGCCAGTCAACAGGCCCAATCCTTGCTCCACACATGCCACAGTTCCAGATCAGTTCTCAGAGTGGGGTGTGTGCCCTCCAAATCCCTCCAGACCCCCCAGACACTCATGGGATGATCCTGTTCCTGGCCCAGAGTCCCACAGACCACTAGGATCCCAGGAGCTACAGACTGCCTAACTAGGCACCTAGTTCTCTTTCCCAGACATGGTTACAGCCTACCTAGCTAGGTCTATGTTGTCTACCACAGCAATCTTACACACACTGGGTGGCTGATCTGGGGAAACCATGCATCTAGGGGGTGCCCAGCTGTGACCCACTCTTTCTGGTGGGTTAGGAGCCCATCCAGGTATTTTATCTGTTCATTTGTAGGTTAGTCTTATGGCTTCAGGGTGATCCCAGGCTCTCCATTCCTCATCACTGCTGTGCATTTAGGTCTCTGCCTGGAACAAACACAATTTCCCAGGCTCACTAGTTCTAGGCCTGGTGCACAGCACTGGAGTGGAGGACTGGCCACCTGAGAATTTTGTGCTACTAGAGCACTCCCAGTAGCACCTAACTACTCAAGGCAGCTGCCAGCTCGCCTCAACCTTTGTTTAATTGGGCTATGGTCTGGTTCGCAGATGCACCCCATGGCTGCCTTAAGCACTGAAAACTGTTGGTGGATAAATGATCATGTCCCTTTGTCTCCCAGACCGCACCTGTGCGTGTGCCTTTACCCCTCCCCTGCACTATGACAGTGCTCAAAAAGCTTCCCTTTGCTGCCAGTCTCTACAATGTAGGGGGTCCCAACTATCTGCAAGGGTGTCAGTCCTCTTACACTGGGGCAGTCTGCACTGCACCTCTGATGGCATTCCTGCCACATCATCCTGTGCTAGTTGTTTTCTTTTTATCTGCAGTTGAGATTACTCAACTCACAACATCTGTTTGTTTTTCTATCTCTTTTCTATTTTTCTGTGGTATAAGTCTATCACTATTTTAGCTCTCTTGTTTCACTAGGTCTTTTGAGGGGTAGGTATCAATCTGTCATCTTGACCTGTCGCCCCAGTTACTACATTTTTAAAGGATAAACAGTTTAGTAAGAATGTTGATGTCTTAAAGATATTTTTATTAATAGTCAGATTTAACATCTATACATCATTTTATAGCATTAAAACCATAAAGGAAAATTAACAAGAAAGCTAATGCCCCTATCTCTGATATGTAAAGTATCAGTTACATCCCAAAGCTATAAAAGAAACCAGTGACAAACCCTAAAAAGCACTGACTTATATGTGAGGGAACCAATGTAAGTATGGAAAGAAAAATATGTTAGCATGAGATTATGGAAGACCAGGAGCGATCTAAAATCTTCAGCCTTGTTAGGAGTGTGGTTCCTTTGTCAGGATTGTTTTATAACTTTGTTGTTGTTTGGTGCCATCGAGTCGGTATCCCAACTCATAGCGACCCTCTGTGCAACAGGAGAAACACTGTTGTCAGTGCTTCTCTGCTGTTCATAGGGTTTTCAATGGCAGATTGATTTTTGGGAGGGGGTTGCCAGGTCCTTCTCCCAAGCCTACAGCTTCTGGTTTTCCCAGGTGATCTCCCATCCAGGTACTAACCGGGCCCGACCCTGCTTAGTTTCCGAGATCTGACAGGATCGGATGCCACAGGGCTATGGCTGCAGGCGTTTTATAACTAGAACCATGCATTTGGAAAATTAATTTGACTGTGGTATACCATATAATTTAGGGGAGGACACATTATGTCAAAGAGATCTGATAAGAAACTCAGTTTCCCTCTCCTAGAAGTTCAGAGACTCACAAAGCAACTTGGATACTTTGGATAAGAGAAGCTATAGATTTTTATGCTGATCTATTAGTCTGATGACCTATATCAGTGAGAAACTGCAAATTAAGAGTTTTCTTCTATCTTCCAAACAGATGTTTTTGTCTCTGCCATTCCTTCCTTTTCTGGTAATAACACCTTGATTTCTCCTTGGGAAAGCACCTTTTCACTATTCCTAGTCCAGAGGCTCAACTGGGGTAGAAGAGTCTGCAAGAAGAGATTGACTCAAGCCAGGGTGATTCTGGAACTATGGTTAGAATACTTAAAGAAATGTTTCCATTAGCATTGCTGACTTTTTGAAGATGAGGTAAATCTGGAGTTGCATGGGAGAGTGCCTGGCTGCCTGACAGAATAAAACCCACACCAGAGAAAGCAGAAGTGACAGGTGGAGCAAAGGACCAAGACCTGATTGCTTTTGAATCTTTGGCTCTAGGTAGCTCTCTTGCTTGCTCTGCTCCGCTCCTTTCCTTTCCTGTCCTATTCTTTTCTCTTCTTTTTACTTTTTCTTTTTCTTTTGTTTTTCCCTCCCTCCCCTCCTCTCTCCTTCCCTTACTTCCTTCCACCCTTTCTTTCCATTTAAATCAATATTTTCCCTTTTTCTTCTACACTAGTTTGAATTAGATTTCTGCCACCACAACCAAAATTTAAAAATCCTTTTTTTTTTTTTTTTGACAGTCTCAGTATGTAGCCCTGACTGAACTCTGCCTCCTGAGCCATACTTCCCCTGGCTTCAAAAAGGCCTATTTGATACAGAGTTCCACATACGATAGCTCCATGCCAAAAGTTATCAGAAAAGTCTTAATAAACTCATTATAGTATAGCATGCATAGAGAAAAGTTCATGAGCATACAGCTTAATGGATTTACACAAAACACACCTATTTGAAAAACAATATTACCTGCACCACAGAAAATCTCTCCTAATCCCTTTCTAGCCTACTCTTCCTCGCTGACTTTTAACACCATAGATTAATTTTGCGTGTTTTGTAGGTTCTTCAGTATGTATCCGCTTTGTTATTGATGGGCACTGGGAAATTTCTTGTTTGACATTATTATCAGTAATGCTTCTAGAAGTGTTTTTGTAGAACTTTTGGAACATCATTAATGTTACATACAAATAAAAGATCATACAAAGGTGACTGCAGCAGTGTATTAACAAGGAACTGCTGGAAAATCAAGCTGGTTTTAGAAAAAGATGTGGAACTGATCCAGTTGTAAAGATTTTCGTTTTCTTGTTATTGAGGTGCAATCCATACTGAATACTATATTATTTGATCTTCATCAGTAAATGTTTCAAATCCTCTTCACTTTCAGCAGGTAAAATTTTGTCATCTATGTGACGTAGGTGTTGGTAAGTCTTCAATCCTCATGCCGTCACCTTCTTCATAAAGTCCAGCTTTTTGGATTATTTGCTTAGAGAGATTAAAGAGTTACGGTGAAATGATACAGCCCTGATGCACACTTTTGCTGACTTTAAACCAAGCAAGAAAGGTAACAGAGAAATAATTATACATGCAAATGCATGCATATATATACATATGCACACATACTTCAGTCCAGTGAGAGAGCTGAAGATCAATAACATCACAATAGAATAAACATATCTGGCACTAGATCTTGGTCTCTAAATACACCCTTCATTAAAAAGAATCATAGCTTCTTGGAGAATTGGGTGATTCCGGAGATCTATCAGAGAAAGTACAAGATGATCACCAAACATCTTACTCCAGCAAATCAAGAATGACTCTAAGAAGTTCCAAGAATGATGTTGTTGTTAGGTGCCGTTGAGTCAGTATCCAACTCATAGTGACCCTGTGTACAACAAGCAAAACACTATTGTCAGTGCTTCTCTGCTATTCATAGGGTTTTCAATGGCAGATTGATTTTTGGGAGTGGGTTGCCAGGTCCTCCTCCCAAGCTTACAATATCTGGTGTTCCCCCGAGGTCTCCCATCCAGGCATAAACCAGGCCTGACCCTGCTTAGCTTTCAAGATCTGACAGGATCTGAAGCCACAGTGCTACTGCTGCAGGCAAGAATGATGAGGACCAGTTAAAAGGACACAGAAGCCATCTTGCAGGGACTCTCACTCCCATCAAAATAAATGATGGATTATGTAACCCACTGAGTAAGATAGGAGCCTATTAAAAATAAATTAAAATTTTGATGAGGAACAAGATATTTGCATAGTCTCAGAGTAATCCTCCTTTTAAAATACCAATTAATGACAAAAGGAACTTGACAGTAGAAAGCCTGGCAGGCACCACCTTAGTCAAGACTGAAGTTAGCATCACAAATAAGGAGACAAATCAAAATTGTGTTCCACCCTAGAGGATGTAATGAGAACACCACAGCACAATTCCTGTGATAGTCCTACCAAAAATACATAACTTGAATCTAATCTTGAAGAATTAATCATCAAATCAAATGAAGGGACATTCTACAAAATAACTGGCCTGGAATCATTGAAAGTGTCAAGATCATGAAAGTCAGAGAAAGACTGGGAAACTGTTCCAGACTGGAGTCAGAAGAGAGATGAAACTAAATGAAAAGGGTGTTTCCAGATTGGATATTTTTGCCTAAAAAACATCATTTCAAGATAGGTCAGAGGATGAGAAGGCAGAAAGGTAAGAAATGTTACTTTCTGGATTTTGTTGACTGTATTTTGGTCATGTAAGAGAATGTCCTTATTTATAAGAAACACATCCCTAACCCTCATTTTTGTAGTTAGAATCTGTGTTTTAAGTATATTCCACTTTTAGGGTAAGTAATACTGATTTGATAGTCACTTAAGGGATATATGAACTGACTTATTACTCTGTACCCCAACAACACAAATAAATAAAATACTTAAGAAAAAAAAACTATCAAGGCCATCAAAAACAAGGAAAGTATGAGAAACTGTCACAGCAAGGAGACATAATGACTAATTGTAATGAGTTCTGGGTGGAGAAAAAGGACATTAGTCTAAAAACTAAAGAAATTTAGGAAAATTGTGGAGTTAATGATAATATATCAATATTAACTGTGACAAATGTAGCAACTAATGTAAGGTGCTAACGGGAAACTGAATGTGGGGTATATTTCTCTATAATGTCTTCATAATCTCATGTCCCATCTTCATAATGTATTCTAAAATTTTAAAAATTTATGTTTTTGAAAAGGAGGAAAAGATATATTCCATTTTTTATTCAAGTCCATTAGTTCAATTCAAATCTCAATATTATCCTGTCCATCAATTCAGATATTGTTTTTTAATTTATAAAAACTATGTAATAGAAAAAATGAGTATTCATTTTGAGATCCTTAGAGTTATTACTTTGTGCCGTGTTCTAAAACTGGAACTGAGACCCCAAAAAGAATCCTATAATTGAAACATTACACACTTAATATTGGGATCAGATTTGTGGCACACTAGTAGCACATGCGGAAGTCATTCTGGTGTAACATTTAGCGTCATTTCTGGTACATTTTGTTTTCCCACTCTTGTCATTCACGCTTATATTATCCTTCATTTTGGGACCCCTACCTTAATACCTTTTAAAAGGAGCCAATGTAAGTCAGTTAATCTGAATTTAATACAAGCATTAGTGTGGGGATATTACCTAGAGAAGCTTTGTTAATCACATGTAGTGTGTAAACACACATGCGCGCGCGTACAATGTGTAGCAGATTCTTCCTCTGTACCAATTCCTCTTCTCCATCATACCCTAACATGAGATAAAATATCCTTGTAGTTTACTAAAAAAAAAATTCCAATCTGAGGTTGAATATTCTTGATTTCCCAAGCTTCTTATGGATGTTGATTCCCCCTACACCCACTTCCAGTGCTGGGGATCAAACCCAGGGCCTTTTCCATGCCAGACAAGAGCTCTACCACTGAGCTACCCCTCCAGTCTCTATGGATGCTAATTTTAAAGACAGACATGCAAATATTCTTTGCCTGGACTCAGAAAACCTAAGCCTGTTTTGGATCTTCCCACCTCTGTAAACTCCAGCAAAGCTCTGAGCCTCAGGATTCTCATCTGTGAAAAATAACATATGTCACTTAGACTGCTGTGATCAATGAGATGATATATGTTGAAACAGCTTATAAACTAAAGCTCTTTAATAGTTCTGGTTCAAGGTGGCTTTGGTCCTAAGTATTTGCAAATGATATCTTGTGATGTTTTGAGGGATATTTGAATGTCTTGAAAATATACAGTTAAGATTTTTATTTTAACCTTAAGAGTTTATAATTTTTTATAAGACAGAACAAATCTATTGTGATATTAAGAGTTTACAATAATAGTTCACAGCAGAAATCATTTACTGATATCTCACAATCTGACTTGAAAGATTCATAATTAAATTGCTGCATAAATGAATATGGAGCATTATACGTACCTTGAAGAGGGGACTGTTTTTTACAAGTAAACCTTAGATTTAATTCTGCCAGGTAAAACTAGTTTCTGATATGTCCAACACATAATCAGAATATCCTGAAAGTTATTTATAAATCAAATCCTATTTTAAATGCCATTAGAGAAACAACTGCAAACTCTTAAAGTCCCTAATTTTATTTTTTAAAAGTACACATTTTTCATATGGCAAATTTTCTTAGGATAAAGTATACCTTTAATTTTAGGATGTGAATAAGAATAATGTTGCAAAATACCTTTTTATAAAAATTAGTAAATGCTTTTTTTATGATACTTTAAGATTAGACATCCCTCCTTCCCAAATATTTTGTTGTCTAGACTGTCAGTGTTTATAAATTGGTAGAAAATAAATTATGTGCTGTAACTGGAGACTTCGATTATGGAATTGAAGGACCGATATCATGTCTTCTCCAGGTGATGAGGTTTTTTGTTTCTTTTGGTGCTGGGGAAAAATCCTAGAGCCTCACTACCAATGAGCTAAATCCCCAAATCAGGCAAGGTTCTTATTAATTCTACAGACATCAAAACTTTTTTATGGCAGGTGTAGTGCACATGCATGTATTAATACCAGCACTCAGGAGGCTGAAGCAAGAGAATTGATGCCAGTTCAAGACCAGCCTGGTCTACATAGTGAGTACCAGGCCAGCCCATGCTATACAGCAAGATCCTGGCTCACATAAAAAATAAAACAACAACAACAAAACACCTTTTCTGATGAGGTATTCCACCAATATATATTGTCTCCAAATTAGAGCTGGCCAGTGAAGAAAATCTATAGAAAATCTATTTTGATAGCTTTTTTTTTTTTTAAGTACTTGGGGGCTGGACCCAGGGCCTCCAGCGTGTTAAGCAAGCAGTTCACCATTGAGCTGCACCCCTACCTTTTTTTTTGTCTTGGAATAGGGTCTTGCTAAGTTGTGCAAGCTGCTCCTGGCCTCAAACTTGCGATCCTCCTGCCTCAGCCTCCTTCCTGAATTGCTAGGAGTATTGGTGTGCACCATGGTGCCCACCTATTTTAATGCCTTTTAAATAATAATAGCATTGGTGGTAGAGCAGCTCAGCATGAATTTTATGTTGGTAAGAAAAAGACCACTGAGCATTCTAATTGAAGTGTATTGTTAATCATTTTCAACAAAAGAGCCCTTCTGTTGCAAGATGAGGGTTTTTTTGTTTTTGTTTTTGTTGTTGTTGTTGTTAACATTTAATATAGAAGCTGGGCACTGTGGCACATGCCTATAATCCCATCAACTCCCAGCAACTTGGGAAGCTGAGGCAAGAGGGCCGTGAGTTCAAGGCCAGAGGCAGCCTGTGCCACATAGCAAGACCCTGTCTCAAAACAAAGATAAATTAAAAAGGGGCCAGGAGGGCAGCTCAGTGGAAGAATGCTTGCCTAGCATGCTGGAGGCCCTGGGTTCCACCTGTAATACTGAAAAAAAAAAAATTTAATACAGAAATAATACTGAACTAATTTCAACTATATGAAACAAAAAGACAAACATTTAAGATTCCATCCTAAAATATTCATCTTTCCCATTGTGGTAAGTATCTGTTAAACCAGTTGAGAGGTGCATTATTTCACTGTAGTCTAAAAGAATAAAATTTATGTTCATCTTTCTTTAGAAATTTCTAGATCCCAGGAAAAATAGAGAAATTAGCATGGTGACCAGGCTTATCTCTGTCTCAAATAGAGTTATCTGAACTTTAAATATTGTTCTATCATTAAACTAGAGATAGTTAAACAATGCAGGTAAACAATGATACTGCAGGAAATGGGAAAAAAGACAGCTTTGAAATATTCTTTCTACAGAACAAAACATGACAATTTTAATAAATATTGTTAATTCACCTCTATATTGAAAAAGTTCAGAAAGCAGAGTTTTTCATGTGAACCAGATAAGCTTTCTGCTTTTGCAGTATAGTAATATGCTTTGTCTTGACTTTTCTTTTTTCCACACTTTTTTTTTTTTTTTTGATTCTAGGAGGTTGAACCCAGTGCCTTGCATATACTTTGCCAGTGTTCTACCACTTGGCTACAGCCCCCAGCACATTTTTTATTTTTTATTTTTTATTTTTTATTTTTTATTTTTTATTTTGAGTTAGGGTCTCACTAAGTTACCCAGACTGCTTCTGGCCTCAAACTCGGAATCCTCCTGCTTCTGCCTCCTGAGTCACTGGGATTATAGGCATGTTCCATCTTGCTGGCCCAGCAAGCAATTTCTACACACCTTCCTAGTTGAAAGTCCTTTGAATAACTCTTCTTGCATTTTAAAAGAGAATGATTTCAAAATGTATAACTTCTTTCCACTTAGCATAGTACTATTTTGCTTTTATAGGTGTTGTTCTGTGAGTAAAGAGATGCTAAGAAAGGGTTGCCTGCAGCCGTATCCCTGTGGCATCCGATCCTGTCAGATCTCGGAAGCTAAGCAGGTTTATTCCTGGTTAGTACTTGGATGGGAGACCACCTGGAAACACAAGATACTGTAGGCTTGGGAAGAGGACTCGGCAACCCCCTCCCAAAAATCAATCTGCCACATCAGGTCAATCTTTCCTACTTAGCAGAAAGAATACAATTCTTTTTTTTTTTTTTTTTTTTTTTTTTTTGAAAGAATACAGTTCTAATTCCAAGACAATTATCTCCCTCTTAAGGGAGGAAGGTAAGTTAAATGGAAATCCGTGCTTATAATTTTGAGGTGAGTGGCACCAAATTAACATGTTTAGTGAAAATAAGATGATGAGGAAGTAATTCATCTTCACAAAATAACTTTTTGCCTTATTTTGTGGTTCCATTATTTGATTTTGGAGCTATTATGTTGAATTTGGATTTGTCAGAGTCTTTGTATCCACCTCCAGAGGGGGCAGCCGGGGCAGTGAATTCAGGTTAGAAGTCATGTACTTTCTAGCCAAGTTGACAACTAGGGGATGAATTCTTTGGATTCCATCCTATGTCAATAGGGAAAACAACCCCTAATAATTGAATTCTTTCCATAATTTTGTCTTGTATCTTGCCTGTTTCTTGAGGTTCTGCTTTTGTTTTTGTTTTCATTGCTGGAGATTGAACCCAGGCCTCATTTCATACCAAGCAAGTGTTTTACCACAGAGCTACACCCCTAAACCTGTCTTTCTTGGGCATTTATTACTGATACAATCATAAGAAAAAATTAACTTCAGTCCTTAAATTTTACCATCAAATTCCATTTTTAGTTTTTACTTTTACGCAAATGCTACATTATTAGGGATAAAAGTCTTCAAAAGATTATTTTACAATCTATCTCCTCTTAAATCTTCCTTTAAAAAATCCATAGTGAGCGAGGCTTGATGGCTCACACCTGTAATCCTAGCAATTCGGGAGCAAGGCAGAAAGATCACAAGTTTGAAGGCAGAGGCAATCTGTATTACTTAGCAAGATCCTGTCTCAAGACAAAAAATTTTAGAAGAAGGGGTTGGGGTATATGCTCAATGGTAGAGCACCGCAAAGTATATGCAAAGCCCTGGGCCTGGCCCCTTCAGTACCACAAAAAAAAAAAAAAAAAAATGCAGAACAAACAGGTATTTTGGATTTTTTTTTTTCAGTTTCATGAAATTTGAAAACTTTCAGTTTCTGTATAATTCCTTTAACTCCTAGCTTGGCAAAATTCTAGTTCCATTTGAGAAAGTCCTTATACAAAAAGTGAGATCTTGTGCTACGCATGATGGTGCATGCCTGTAACCCCAGCACTCAGAGATGGAGGCAAGAGGATCATCAGTTTGAGGCCAGCCTGGGCTACAGAATGAGACCATCTCTCAAAAAAAAAAATAAAACAAACAAAAAAGTGGAATCTTGCAAGAATAGGAAGTGTATGTGGTGGAGCAAATCCATTTCTAAAAGTCTTTTTTTTTTTTTTTTGAAGGTCAAGCCTGCAGTTTTTTTCAAAAGTCTTTATAAAGAAGATTCTTAAAATTTTCAGTGCTATTTACCACTGAATACATTGCCACTTACATAACTTTTTTGTTTTCAGTATGCCAAAAAGCAAAGAGAATGGAAATAAGGCAGCAATAAGGAATGGAAGAATGAAGATAATGAAGGTAGGTCAAGAAAGGGACATTCTTTAAATTCCCCTCCCTTTTTCCTCTATATTTTGGGACGCTTCTCAGCAGCTAATATCTATAAGGAAAGTTTCTTGGGAAAAAAATTTAAAAAGAATAAATAAAAAAGAACAGGATGTAGGGAGAATACTGGAAGATGGCCAGGGCAAATATTGGGGGAATGAAGCCAAGGGAGAAAGATCTATAAAGGGATAAATTTTGATCTCTTGTTATGTGGACCTGCTTTTTATAAGGCTGCTAAAATTGAGTTTGATTTATATGGAGGACTGAAATGATATGAGACCAATGATTAGTCCTTTTGTCATTGATGAGGATTTATTCCCTTCAAGATTTTGATAAGAAAATTTCACACTACAAGGTAAAATTTGCTTCTCTTCCTATACATCTGAAAATTATAAGCAAACCACCAAAGGCTAAATTCACTTATCTATAGTAAGGCTTTACATGGAATGACAGGTCATTCACTTAACTGACCATTTCCCAATCAGCCTTACGTAGTCTTGAAAATTATCCGAGAACTCGCAAACATGACCACCAGGAAGGGTCAAGGCAGAGGGGGAGGTCATTTAAAGCTAAATTAGACTCTCCAATTGCTCTTGAATTGAGGAGACTCTTGTTTTAGGTCACAGTACCAATCTGTACAGCCTCGAGCTAAATGAGAATTGGATTTACCCTCTCTGCACAAGACAAAGTAACTAGACAGTTAAACTTAGTCATTTAAAGTAGAGTGTAAACCAGTTGGCCAGCTGAACATTGAAGGTGCACCCATTAACATCCATCTTGAAAATAGTTTTACAGCCAAGCCATGGTGACTAACAAAATAGGCCATATTTGCCTGTGGAACATTGTGTTTAACAAAGAGAGAGACAAAGACAGACAGACACAGGAAAATGGCAATGAAGTTCAGTAAACGCCAAAGGTTGGGGCCTAAAGGAGAGTGTGTGGGCTAAAGTAGTGTCACTGAAAAGAAGGTAGCAGAGTGTACTGTAGTAATTGTACCTTTCAAATAATCACATACATGCATATTTGAGTAGGTAGAATTTGTTAATGTAAGAAAAATTAGAGGAAATTCATATGGTTTATAATGGGCGCAAAGTATCAGTACAAAGATAAGAATACAGACACATCAATATACACAGATACAAATGCTCACATGTACACATTATTTTTCAGTTTAACTTCTTAAGTCTTTCCTGATTCCACAGCAGCACATGGATTAGAAAGTTCTAGTAGATTCTAGCTATAAAATTTATGCTACTCAGAAAATATATGGCTAACATGACATCCCTGTTTTCTCCTAGATGATTTATGGATTCATGAACAGTGAAGCCTTTAGAAGCAAACAAATGTCAGATAACAATGATCATACCAAAAAATTACATATAGGAGACTCTCACAGACTTGATTCTAAACCTAATCCTAACTGATGATAGGGTGGTTTTCATCACCTCCACACAAACCCTCACAAATCCAGAATAGGTCAGTTCTACTGTGGTTATATGTCCATGAGATTTCATGGAAAGAAGTGGCTGGAGGCCATAAGAGTCTGGGCACCATAGTCTTTAAGGACTGTGTCTCCATGAAGAAGGCTCTTCCATTGTCAGGCTTGGCTGGAACTCATTCACTTAGCTGGGAGAAGGTGAGGTGGGACTCATCAGATCAGGAGGCAGTGGTTGGGAAACTTTTTCCTCTTGATGGAGTATGTTACACAGCATTCAAGCGGATGTCCCCACAGGGAATTTCTGTTGGTGTTTCTGGAGTAATACTTTTAATAATGCGCTATTGCAAAGAAAATACAATGTTACAAACATCCTTGTAATTAACAAAATTGCAAAAATTTTCAAGGTTAATATTAAAGCTTAAATAGAATTTTAATGACATTCAATGGTAAGGTAGAATAGTCACATTGACCTTCCTTAAGAAAGGAATCCTAATTTATTTATTCTCAAATATGGATAAAATGGTGTAGCATTTGTAAACTAATAAGAACATCATTATAACACTAATAGGAGAAAATGAGCCTTCATTAGACCCTCTACTAACCAATAGCATGCCTTTGAGTGACTTGGGAAAGAGTACCCTTTCTCTACACAGAAGAGGACTGCATCAGCCACACACAGCTTGGAGAGCAGAGTGAATGCTGGATTTTGATCCCTGTTTTCTTCAGCTGGGTTCCTTGTGCCTTGCATGCACACTACAGCCACAGTGTCCTGTGTCATGAGCTATTGCAATAGCCAAGATGTTACTGATTCAGTGAACCCATCTGTAAAGACTACAAATTATCACATAACTAAATCTGAAAAGATGTGATATTTGAATCATCATTTCTAAGGCAGTCTAATATTGATGTAGTACTCATCACAGAAATGATGCTGAAAACTTCTAATCAGACAGTAGAGGTACCCAAAAGCTTTAAGACAGTTCTTGCAATATACTTGTGTGTGGACATGAAATGTACAAGCTGCCTCATAAAACTTAGCATCAGAATGACATGAAGCAGCTCATTGATGTGGAAAAGAAGAAAACAGCAGCACTACCGAGACTTAGAAAAATCTTTATTAAGTCATTTAGTAAAATCTTTGATGGCCAAAAGTCTGTATGTTGGTAAGCAGACTAAACTGGATCTGAAAGCATCTTTAACTTATTGAGCTTTAAGTAAAACTTTGCTACTGTCCTTTTAATTTTGCATTGAAAAATTTGTAGTACCCTTCTGGTTTTTCTATTTTCTGGTTCTGGGAATTTGGTTTTCTTTAAGGAGCAGCATTTATGGAATCCAAAAAGTTCTATTCCATAGTTAATGGAATTTTCAAAATTGTATATATTGTATTCCTCATAATCTTGTTATCTGATTTATCTGATTAGTTAACATTCACACTAGAAATCCTTTTCATTTTCTTTCCTTTTTTTTTTTTTTGAGGTACTAGAAGATTGAACCCCAAGCCTCATGCTTGCATGCTTTGTAAGTACTGTACCACTAAGCTGCACCCTCAGTTCATGTTTTATACCTTTTCTTTTAAATCTTGCTAAATAATGCAGACTGCAGCCGGGCGTGGTGGCGCACGCCTGTAATCCCAGCGGCTCGGGAGGCGGAGGCGGGAGGATCACAAGTTCGAGACCAGAGGCAGTCTGCGTAACTTAGCGAGACCCTGTCTCAAAAAGTAAAAAAAAAAAAAAGGGCTGAGGTGCAGCTCAGTGGTCCAGCACTTGCAGAGCATGCAGGCGTGAGGCCCTGGGTTCAACCCCCAGTACTGCAAAAAATAATAATAATAAAAATAATAATAATGCAGACTGCCTCTGATCTCGAATTTGTGATCCTCCTGCCTCTGCCCCCTGAGTCATTGGGAATATAGGTGTGAGCCACCATGCCTGGCTTTAGAAATCCATTTAAAAGGAATTGTTACTGGGTGTGGTGGTTTACACCTATATTCCCAGCAGTTGGGAGGCTGAGGTGAGAGAATTACTCATTCAAGCCCAGCCTGGACTACAGAGTGAGATCATCTCAAAACAAAGAAACAAAAAAGGAGTTGTTGCAATGTTCATCCATTACCAGGGCATACCAAATCATTGAATACAAAATTTCAGAAGCCATCCATTCTCACATATGTAGACTATAATTAGTTAAAGAGAATTATGTCTTGCTAACTGGGAACTAGATACAGATCACTGTAACTAGTCTTAAATGGAGCTACGGTATGCAAAGGAAGAGAGCACTAAGGCATATTGTGGACACAAGGCCAGCAAAGAACAAAATTATAAAGAAATTTTTGTTTTTGTTTTTGTGCCCTAAGCCCTATCCACATGTTCTACTGCCCTTCTGATACTGATTTTCCAAAGAGTTTTGTTGTCCATATTTTCGCAGTTTTCCAGTTACCAGCCTACTGTTGCTCTCAAAATTTGCCAGGTCCTGGCCTTCTGCAAGATTGTAACCAGCTAATTTAAGAAATGGCCCACTTCTGATATCTTCATAAACATGTGCTCATTAAGGATCACCTCTCAGTATCTTTGTATAGGTTATTAGAGGTTTGTGTGACAATGACCTAACCCAGTGGATGACTCCAGCCTTGAGACTTCTAAACTGCAAGTGTGTATGATACCCTCCAAACTAAACCAGTAAGTGCTTGCTCACTCCACACTCCAGCCCTGTACAGAAGGTCCCCAATACATAATGGGTCAATTCAAAGATTTTTTTGACTTTATAATGGTGTAAAACTGATATGCATTCAATAGAAACTATGTTTTGAATTCTCACCTTTTCCCAGTCTAATGATATATGGCACAATACTGTCTCATGATGCTGGGCAGTGGGAGAAACCCACAGCACCCAATCAGCCATGCAGTCATGACAGGAAACAACTGACACGCTGCGGTGTGCTGTGTTGCTAAGCTGTGATGTTAAGGAAGTTAGATGCATTAATTGCATTCTTTTGCTTAATGATATTTTTAGTTTATGATGAGTTTATGAGGGTGTAACCCCACTGTTAGTCCAGGAATATCTGCATAAGGCCAGAGCCCAAAAGAATTAACAAATTCACTTTTTTCTTAGTCTTTTTTTTTTAAACCAGAACAGTATTTTAGATGAGGCCTTTCTTCCTCAGAGATAAACTTATAAGACCATCAAGACTGGTAATTAACAAAGAATTATAAAAATATTCTAGTCTCTCAAGGTACTTGGCACCAAAAATAAATAAATAAATTAATTAATTAAAAAAAAAACTACCATGGCATGCTTTATCCCCCTCTCAGAGATCAGGCCTACATACAAGTCTATTAAAGGCTTTTAAAAAGCCCCATATAAAGACATCTGTTGAATTTGTCTTAATTTGTATTAAAGCATTCTCAAAAAAATTATCTGAATATATAGCCTTTACCGCCAGCCGTATCATCTGTTGATGTCCCATGGGAACCACTTCTCCTCAAAACACATTTTGAGAACGTTAATACAGTCCAATAAACACATTTCTAAATTTTATTATTGCAGTACTAGGGGATTGAAGGGCTGGGATTTAGCTCGGTTGGTAGAGTGCTGCGCTGCAGTCTCTGAGGTCCTGAGTTCAATTCCCAGCACCACAAAAATGGGAGAAGGGCCTGGCAATGCACTCCCAAGGCAATCCAAAACAGCCATTGAAAACCCTATGAGGGTCGCTATGAGTCAGATACCGACTCGATGGCACCTAACAACAACAATAACAGGGAATTGAACCCAGAGCCTGGCACATACTTTGTAAGTGCTCTACCACTGAGCTGCACATCCTATTCCATTTTTTGAGACAGGGTCTCACTGAGTCCCACAGGCTGCCTCTGCCCTCAAACTTGTGATTCTCCTGCCTCTACGTTCTGAGTTGCTGGCATTACAAGTGTGTGCTACCACACCCAGCTTATTTGTGTTTTGGGGGTTTTGTTTTGTTTTGTTTTGTTTGAGACAAGGTCTTGCTGTGTAGACCAGGTTGGCCTTGAATTAATCTTGGTCCTCCTGCCTCAGCCTCTTGAATGCTAGGATTAGAGGCGTGTGCCACCACACCAAGCCAATAAGCACATTTTAAAGATGAGGAAACCAAGGCCCAAAGAAAGTGAGTGACTTGCCTTTGCTGAGTTCTTTCTTCTCAGTCCTCTTTGGTAACTCACTCTCCCCATCTGGTAGCTTATGGTGAAGATGGCCTGTTACCTCTGCTGCCAATAGATCTAAGCTCTGCTATTTACATACATTCAGGTGGCATTCACTTGTGACCAACTGGGAAAGTTTGCAAACGGATTAGGATTTGAGGTGCATTCTGCGATTAAATACTGACATTTATTAACCTAATTAGAGTTCCTACCCCTTGACTTTGGCCCATGAGTTTGAAGCAACAGAGTTTCAATCATCTGAACTGCCATAAAAGATAATCTGAAGGAATAAACGCAATGACTCTGGTCTGAGGGTGCAGGCAATTCCAGGGTCCTATGCTCTTTGAGAGGAACAAGGTCAAAATAGGATGGGTTTGGGTATAGGAAATTGGTAAGAGCAGAGTGCTGTTCACCTTGAATTTGGTTTTCCTGTTTGGAAAAAGAAATGAATCCAGTTGTTCTGAGAAAGTACTGATGTTTAATTGCCTCGTGTTCTCTTGCTTCTTGCTTCATATAAAATGTCTGAGGGATATTTGTGACAGTCTCATGTCTGAATTTTGCTTGTTAGCACCCATAGACTAGCCCATTGGTGTTCTTAGGCCATTGTAAATTGGAGTCCCTTCTAGCTTTCCCCAGGTACCACCTTTCACCTTTGAGCTCATCCTCTGCAAAAGCACCCAACCATGCATTTAAGTGGCCACTTCTTCAGGCTCTTTTGGTGTAGTACCCTTTTTACTGTGGCAAGAAACACTAGCAAACAGATAACACCTCAAGCATGTTCCATTATATTGATGTGACATTTAACACTGTTGTGAATCCCAGTCCTGAACCACCAACTCTAGCAGTACAAGATGAAAAATGGATACTATTCTGTTCCTAATGCTTAGAACCGATTTCTATCTTAGCAAACCACTGTCAACTTTGAGGACAAAAGGAAAGCTGTACTGAAAAGTAAAAAGAACAGTGGGCCTGGAGTCAGATCAAGAGATTAGCATGTCCTCACGTAAGTCGCTGAAATAAGGACATTTTGAGCAGGGTAATTCCCAGCCTCAGTGTCTTTGTCTGCTAATGGTAAACACCTGCCCATCCCCCCCACAAGGTATTTTGATAAGAAAACAAGACCATCTACATGCAGTTGCTTCAGAAGTATGTACTCTTATACAAATTATCAAGTACTGTTATTAAAAACTTCATAACATCTTCATTACCCAAATGAATTTTCATAGCAAAATTTTTTTCACTCCAGTGGCTTGAGCTAAAACTATGATATTGCTGGGTAACTGACAGTTTTTGAGTCATTCTTATTCTAACATCCTTATTATGTGATGACTTTCCCATTGCTTTCCCATTAGAAAAATGGCCCTGGGCATAGTTTACCATAATGTCCACTTGAAATCTATGTAGAGCTCCAGACATCATAGTCCTAATGTCCATGCCCAGTGGCAAGCCGGAGGCAAAGTAGTTGATAAATTTAGAAAGCTATACACAGCCCAAACTGGATGTTTAGTGCACCTAAAGGATCAGTTCACTGTTTTGTCATTGTACTTGGGAGATGCCTTATGACCATAGTGAAAGCCAGCAGAGGTCTACAGTATGGTGGTGGTGGTGGTGGTGTTAGGTGCCGTCAAGTCGGTGTCCAACCCATAGCGACCCTCTGTACAACAGGGGAAACACTATTGTTAGTGCTTCTCTGCTGTTCAAAGGGTTTTCAATGGCAGATTGATTTTTGGGAGGGGGTTGCCAGGTCCTTTTCCCAAGTCTACAGCATCTGGTGTTCCCAGGGGGTCTCCCATCCAGGTACTAACCAAGCCCGGCCCTGCTTAGCTTCCAAGACCTGATGGGATCGGACACCACAGGGCTACCGCTGCAGGTACACTATGGTGTAGGTATATAAAACATATAAAATTGAGAGCTCTCTGGTGAATTTCATGTAGACTTATCTCTTTTGAATAGAACATGACAAGAGAATTGTTTTCTCCTAAAACAGTCACCAGTCTGATTATACACACACTACTTAGCACGTACCTCCTTAAATGTCCCTGGAGTGATGATCAGTCGATATGTTATATATATGGGAATGCAGATGATAGACGAAGTTCCTATGCAGTAACCCAGGATGACAGTCCAGTGGGGATAATCATATTGGAAAAGTCGTAGCTGGGGTGGGCTCATCAAAAAACTGCAAATGATGAACTAAGAAATTTCAAGAAATATTAAAAATCTTCATAATACCCATGCAGATGGAGATAGTTCTGATACCACAAATACCAAATGCTAAAGCTCAGATACTGTTGGGATATATCCTAAGTTGAACAATTGCACACAGTATTACTAATGTCTGTATTTCAAATGTAAGAATAAAACATCCAGGTGCTTTTCTGGGTTTCTCTCACCATCCCACATCTCAGGACCTATAGTAGGGATGGTACAGCATCCCTGTAATTACTCCTAAAGTCAGGAAAGTTACAGCACCCCTTCATGCTGCCTTCTGCCAAGGAGAAGATACTGGCATCCATCAGGAATGGACTACAGAAGAATGAACTGGGTGGCCTCTCCACAGCCTCTGCCAGTCCTAGGGTTTCCTATTTCTGTCTGCTTTGTTTTCATTTCCCTCCATTTCTTGGCTTTGATTGGCTTTGGTCATATGGAAGGTGCCCTATGTGCAGATTCTTTGGACATGAGGAAGACTTAGGCTCCTTGGTTTATCCTTTCCTCTCTTTGCTTTCTGCATTAAGCTGCATAGCCTAGGGTTTCAATAAGGATGGCTCTGCTACTAGCATCTCCATAGTAAATGCCTGCCTGCCTGGCACAAGTCCTCATAATGAAAGGAATTATGGAAGGAAAAAAGCAGCTTAATACATTTTTCACTTGAAAATTCTGTGAAAATTTTGATGAAGAAAAATTCCATAGTGTGCTCCCAACACCCAATTTGTAAGTTTTCTTATTTCAGTTTTGTTTCCAGAGAGTGTAAATATCACTTTTTGCCTAGTAACCACTGTGCTGAAATCATTATTGCTCTTCATTTAATTATTTCATAGTCATAAAGAAGACAGTAATGTAAATTATTTTTGTGGTTAAACATCTATTTATATCTTTTTTCTTTGTCTGCAGGTAATAAAATGGGAAATTGTTAAACACACATCCATCTTCTGAGCAGTGTTATCCTAAATCCTGGAAGATCCCTTCAAAACAGGAGTCTAGTCAATCTCAAACCCTTTTCCCGATCTATTCTGATGTTCAGACCCTGCTACCGAGGAAGGTAATTTGGGAACAGGGAAAGAAAAGGTCTGCTTAGGAGCCATCCCTGCCAGAACTCAGCTTATCTTAATGTCAGCTGTATGAAATCCAACTCGTCAGGGAGGGCTCAAGCTCTTGCTTCAGAAATGCCCTCACACAGCCCCACCTCTCCTTGCTCATACATGATATTTTCTTTTTTCGTTACTTGGCTTCAGTGAAAAAGGAATATTTTTAGTAAGTTACTCGTTGTTTACCTAAAGCAGCCTTAAAAAGTCCAGAGCGGGGGATCTGTTAAGTAAACGTAGAAGTGGAAGACAGATTTGCCTCTTCTTAATTGGGCACTAGAACACTTGCCTTTAGAGGAGGGGAGTAAAACAAACATCTTGGGAACCATGAGTAATGTGCCGGCACCCAAATCAGTACCTGCATTCTGCTGGGTAAAGGAACTCATTGACTGTGTACCACCAAAAATGAAAATGCCAAAAGCCACAGGGCCAAGACAAGGGTGAGACATGTGAGGCACTCACCTTAGGCAGAACACTTTGGGGGAGCCCAACTTTCATTATGCAAGATAAACAATATTTTAGTGCAGTCTGTGAGAAACAGGATCTGATAGGGCCAGATAAGGGTAAGACAAGTAAGGTGAGCCATGCAGCTAGAGTCTGATCCTGTGTTGATTAAAATGTGTTCCTCATAGATATTATTACATTAATATTTGAAAATGTTGCCTTAAAGCCAGGTGTGGTGGCACATGCCTGTAATCCCAGCAGCTCAGGAGGCAGAGGCAGGAGGATCGCAAGTTCGAGACCAGAGGCAGTCTGCATAATTTGGTGAGTCCCTGTCTCAAAAAAAGTAAAAAAATGGGCTGGAGGTGCAGCTCAGTGGTCCAGCACTTGCAAAGCACACAAGCACGAGGCACTGGGTTCAACTCCAGTACTGCCAAAAAAAACAAAAAAACAAAAAAACAAAAACAAAAAAAAACCAAAAAATATATACACACATATATACATACATATCCTGAAAATAGTATTTGAATATTGAGGTTTTTGGCACTTCTTAAATTTTATGCCTGTGGTTGAGTGTCTTGTTTGCTTCACCCCAGTCTATGTCCCGGACACCACTCCCTCACTGGTTGAGGAATATGAAAGTAAGCAAACATGTTTCTGCCCTCAAGGAATTAATTCAATGTCCCTTCTTCCTTTGAAAAACAAAGGGTTTAAGTAGATTATCAAGAAGCACTGATATTAATACAAACTAATAACCTATTTATGTCAGGACTTAGGCTTCTGGTGATTAAGCCCAAACCTTTCACTGAAAACAACTGAAACTTCTGGATTTAAAAAAAAAAAAAAAATGAAGTCAGACACAGTGATACACACTTGTAGCCCTAGCTAATTGGGAAACTGAGGTGGAAGGATCATGTGAGCTCAAGTTCAAGACTAGCCTGGGCAACATTGTGAGAACTCCATCTCCAAAAAAAGAAAAAATATTTTGTTTACAAGGATCAGTGAGCTGATAAATTAGGAACTACCAGGCCAAGATCAAAGAAAGCACTGGAGCCCAGTGTTAACACCAGAGCCACTGTGCCCCGGGCATGTTTGCTGCTTGAGGAAAATGTTTGCTTTGGTTTTGAAAACCTCTGAAGTCCAAGGAAATGGAAGTCAGGAAGGGCTTCTAGGGTAGAGAGAGAGACACATGCCGTGTCACTGAGGTGAGGATGAACATGTGGGCCATCACGTGCAAGTTAATGTTGAGATGTGTGGGTACAAAAAAGCACAAAAAATAAAAGGCAAAACACAGAATACAAAAGGTCTGTTTTGAAAAAAAAAAAAAAAAGGGACAGCTATATGCCAAAGAGAAGTGTTGAGATAAAATGGCAGCTGGTCATGGTGGCTCACACCAGTAATCCCAGTGACTTGGGAGACGGAGGCAGGAAAATCACAAGTTCAAGGCCAGAGGCAGCCTGTGTAACTTAGTGAAACCCTGTCTCAAGATAAAAAATGAAAAATGGGCTGAGGGTGAAGCCCAGGGGTAGAGAACTTGCAAAACATGTACAAGGCCCTAGGTTCAACCTCCAAGTACTGAAAAAAAAAAAAAAAAGGAAAAGAAAAGAAAAAAAAAAAATGGCATGGCTCAGATACTCTCAGTAAGCTGGAGATGGATTGAAAAAGGGGTCTAACCTTTCTGGCTCTAAAAGATCAAAAAATGGCCGGGCATGGTGGTGCATGCCTGTAATCCCACCAGCTTGGGAGGCAGAGAGAGGAGGATCGCAAATTCGAGACCAGAGGCAGTCTGCATAACCTAGTGAGACCCTGCCTCAAAAAGTAAAAAAATGGGCTGGGGGTGCAGCTCAGTGGTCCAGCACTTGCAGAGCATGCAAGCGCAAGGCCCTGGGTTCAACCCCCAGTACCACACACAAAAAAAGATCAAAGGATACCCCCCCTCAAATAAAGTTAACAGATAAATGAAAGAACCGAGAAGTCCCTGCTGGTAAGCACAGAGTGAGTTTACCCCAGACTATGTCAGTGCACACTTGCGAGGTCAGCAGGGCATTATCCATCTTCAGCAAATGCCCCTCCTCAGGGACACCAGGAGGAAGGCAGGGACACATAAGCAAGAATGAAGTGAATATTGAACATGTCTTGGCAAATGGACAATCCTTGGAACTCAACTTTCTTTCCCAGTCCTTTGGCAATAAATAGATTCTACTTTTGACTGGGACCTATGCTTGAGGACCTTTGTGTGGGGCCTATTCCACAACATGTGTACAAATTATAAATACAATATTGCTAAGACCCCTCTCAGGGCCTTCCTGAGCAGCTCAGTAAGTCCTTCCTTGATCTTGAATAGTTCTTTCCTCTTATGGGACTTTAATGTCTCTACACCTCAATTTCCTTAAATGTAAGATGGAAGCCATCACTATAACTACTTTGCAGAGTTATCATGAAGATTAAAAGAACAATGGGTGCAGGTTAGTGCAGTCTGCCCTGGCACTTGTTAGGTGCCATTGATTTGAGTCCAACTCAACAACCCAGTGTACAACAGACAAAACGCTGCCTGACATTGTGCCATGCCTGGCACTACTGCCAGTGCTTCTCCTCTATTCATAGGGTTTCCAGTGGCTGATTGTTTCAGGAGTGGGTTCCCAGGTCCTTCTCCCAAGCCTACAGCACCTGGTGTTCCCAGATGGTCTCCCATCTAAGTACTAACCAGGCCCAACCCTGCTTAGCTTCTGAGATCTGAGGAGATACAATACTAGGGTGGTATGGCTGTAGGTACTTAGTGCACCCTGGTACTTAGTGCTCAATGATGTTATTTATCATTATTGTTCAGTAGCAAGGTGATATACTAATGTAACTGAAGCCCAAACTATTCTGTGGTGTTTGAAGTCAGAAGAGGGGTAAGCCATGGTGGGTACAGTGACCTGGGGATGGGGCACAAGAGGGTCTTCTGAAGTACTGGTCATATTTTTGTTTCTTGGTATGGTTTTGACTACATAGTAGTGCTCAATTTATAAAATTTCTTTGAGATGTACACTTAATGTTGGCACATTTTTCTGGATATGTTATACTTCAGTAACATTGATCGAATCATTGATTGATTGATTGATTGAAGTACTATGGGGTTGAACCCAGGACCTCATGCATGTTTTTGCAAGCACTTTACCACTGGAATGCACCCCAAGCCCATTTTTTAACTTTTTAGTTTGAGACAGAGTCTTGCAAAGTTATTCAAGCTGTCTCTAGCCTCCCAAATCACAGGAGGAACTTGTGATCTTCCTGCCTCTGCACCCCAAGTCGCTAGAATTACAGGTGTGAGCCATGGTGTCCAGCTACATTAATTTTTTTATGAATGTCTGGGAGTGACTCCTTCTCCAGGGCAAGGAGGAGAAGGGAAATGACAACTCACCAGGAGAAACAGAGGGCTGATGGCTACCCAGCAAATCTTCCAGAACCATCCAGGACTGAAGCCAAGCATTTCCTTCACGTCACTGCAGAACTGAGTGATCCCTAAAATCAACCGAAAGAGAGAACTTGAGTGAAAGGACTTGGACTGTCCTCCTATCCTTTGATTCGCCCAGAGCATCAGAGTCACAGGGATAGGCACTGGGAATGACAAGGAGGAAGAAGGCAGGTATTTTTGCTCTGAACAAGTGTAGTGGTTCTGGAATTTCTCCATACGAGGGGGTTAGGGACCACCAGTCTGGTCTGAAAGTGGGACTGGGAGAATGTCACAAAACTGCATTTTTATTTGTTTGTTTTGAAGACAAGGTCTCATTGTGTAGCCCAAGCTGGCCTGGAACTCGCTATATAGACCAGGATGAACTCAAACTCATGTCAATCCTCCTGCCTCAGCCTCTCTAGTGCTGGGATTATAGATGTGTGCCACCACACCAACTAAAACTGCATTTTTATAGTAAGCATAGCTCCTTCTACATAGAGCAGAAGGGTTGGTGGATATTTATGGAGAAACCTAAAGCTCTGCTTGGTGCCCACACTCCCTAAGATCTCAGCACAGATTTGATTTTATTGTTATGATAGAAAAAAAAATGTTGAATTTCTTTAGAAATAGTAAGACATTGTACACTGTGCAAATGCATTTGCTGTGCATTAATTTTATGTTGTCTCTCCAGTCCTTAGAGTCCATCAGGGTCTTAAGCCATCACTGTGGATGAACTGAATGGGACAGGTTCAGCCTGCCCCTACTGGGTAAACATTGAAACTCCTAACAGAAAAACTGCCGTCCTGTAGGGGACAGGCAACATGCTGTAGGGGGTGCCTTATGTCTAATGAAGGCACTCAGAGGAGATTATTTTACAGACCCATAGGGAGGTCACACTTTGGCAACTGCCCCTTCCTGCCTGTCTTTGATGAAATCGGCCCTTCCACCTCTGTGGGCTGTGGGTGGTATAGAAAGCATCTCAGCTGGCAGAAGGAAGATCTTACCATAGAACCAAGACACGGCAACTGCTTCTATTAGCACGACAGTGAGCACTGCGGGCCCTGTGGCATATTCCTCTAGCAGCTTTACCATGTAGGCCCCTCCCTGAGGACAAGATCACAAACCTGGTTAAGGACCCGCTAAGACACTTCCTCCCATCCTTACCACAAAGACATTTGAGTGTGGGCTGGGTTTCACCACCTCAGACTCCTTTTCTTGCCTTTTTTTTTTTTCCTTTTCTTTTGTGGTGCAGGAACCCAGGGCCTGGTACATGCTAGGCAAGTGCTCTACCATTGAACTACTTGAACTACACCACCAGTCCCAGAGTACTTCCTTCTTGTTTCTCCTCCCTACTAAGCTCTAAGAGACAAACTCCAAAGGGTCTCTGGATCTATTTTCAACTTTCATCAACTTACTGAATACCTCCTGTGTACTCAACTCTGGAGAATCCTAACCTCTAAACACTGATACTCAGAAGGGCCCATAATACCAGACACGTTGAGCACTTTGGTCACAGTTTGCCTTCTCTTCTAACTCCTGACTACTTTGGATCCTAAATAACCCCTACTCCACCATGCTAAAGCTCCAGAGCCATTGGGTGATGGCTTTTAGATACCTATCTACAAAATCTGCCTTGAGTCGGGAGGCACACACTTAGGATATCTGTGGGTGCTAAGGAATGCTCTACTATATTTGCCTCAGCTACAAAAATGTATATGTATATATATCAAGAGAATGTGCAACTTCTTTACCACTGCCAGTTTTTAGAGGAGACAAAGTGGCATTACACCCATAAGACACCAGCCTTCAGACAGTCTGCAGATGAGAACATCAGGGCAGTATTCCCACAAAAGCAGCCCTAAGGACTGTAAGACTGGAAATGCAAATCCTAGTTTTTCTCTAGGTATTTTACCAAGCCTGAAATATAATTAGATCTATTGTAAAATGCTAAAAGCCTCCATTCCATTTGCAGATTCTAAAATCAGTTGTTGTTCAGAAACAACTTTTTTCCTTCTTGGTGATGAATTCTTTTATTTATTTATTTATTTATTTTTCTGTGCTGGCAGTTGAACCCAAGGCCTTACACTGGCTAAGCAAGCACTCTGCCACTGAGCTACATCCCCAGCCCACTGTGACAAACTTTTTAATGGCTGTAGCAACCCCCACTTTTGAGGTCCCAAAATGATGGCACTATGTGGGGATGAAAGGATAGAATGCTTGTAGCATTCTTTTGCCCCAGTGGAGGCCAGCTCAGCATCAAAAGCCAAGGTACTCACAAAAGTCAAGGTGATCAGGGATCCAAAGAAGCAAGTAATGACCACAGCAAGCACAAACCACTCACGGCGCCTGGCCCAGATATGTGGAAACTCATCCAGCACAGCTGTGATCACACCTTCCAAGCCTGCAAACTGAGAGGTACAATGCAAGCAGTTACAGTGGAGGCTTTGGAACAAGTCTATGCCTTCAGGACACGGAACAGGAGGAGTGATAAGATTGCTGAGTGACCAGTCACACCAATCATGACTCATTCCCCCAACTCATTTCTCTAATTCATTCATGAACATATCCAGAACAGCATGTTTCCTCTTTACACAATTTGGAACCCATCGTTAAGGACATCCAGAAAAGAAAATACAGCGCATGTGAGGTCTCCTGGGGAGACTGATTACACCAGAAAGACCAACTCAACCCTGAGACTCACTCTGCAGTGATAGGTGTGAGGCCCTGAGTGGGATGCTGGGCAGGACAGAGACACAAGAGGGAAATCGCTCTGGCCTTCAGGTGCCTTCACCTTCAGGTCCTTGACCTCAGTGTAGGCTCAGCACACAATGATCGATACATGTGCGCTGAGCCTTCGCTTGTGCCAGGTATTTCCCTACATTATCCCACTAATGACTTTCTGATGTAGTAGGGGCAGTAAGTGTCATCACTGAGGAGAGGACCAGGGACTTAGGGAACAGCTATCACTGCTGGGAGGGCCGAGATGAGAGCAGACGGGTCCAGCCTCCTTCCAGAATCCATCCTCCCCTCCTTCACTCACCGTGCTGTCCAAGCCCAGTGTGATTAACATGAGGAAGAAGATGATGGCAAAGAATGTAGATGCTGGCATGTTGGCTATGGCCTCTGCATATGTGATGAAGAGAAGGCTAGGGCCTGAGACAGAGAGAAAGAGAGGAAGCTGCAGAGGCCACCATTGCTGAGACCTGTCCTACAAAGATGTCGAAGAGGAAACCACACCAAGAATTATGGTTCTCATCACAAAACCTTCCCTGGTTTCACAAGACTTTGACAGATACCAAGTGCTTCCTCACACTCCACCATCTTACCTGGCCACCCTGATATCCTGGGAGGTTAGGAGGGAGGATTATCCACCTTGAAGATGTGTGCCCTCAATTAACATGAGGGAGGAAAACAGACCCAAGACCCTAAGACTCGCAAAGCAGCACACAAAATAGGAGTCTCCACTATATAACAATTCAGTGTTTTATTTTTAGGGCCAGGGTTGATATTTCTAAAGTCCCAGAGCATTTAGCTTCCTCTGATGTCTTTACCTCCAGAAGAGTGGGAAATGGAATAAAGATCTTCTGATATTTTTAAGTCCCTTTTGATGGTGGGAGTGACATGTCTTCAACCTCTCATGGGCTAGCCAGGGGTGCCCTTGTCTGGGACACATGGTTGGTTAAAGAATTCCATCAGGCCAGATACACAAGTTTGTTCTCAAGAAAACCTGGGGCTCTGTCCATTAGATCCTATCACCTTTTTTCAAATTGATTATGCTTCTCTTTTTTCATGAAAACCTCAGTATAGTAAGCAGAATGGCCATGTCAGTTATATTTTTTTATAATGAGTGGTTCTAAGGATTAGTAATTATTTGCATATTATACTTATACCCATCGCAAGATCCTCATAATACCCAAACCCACTGGTTTTAAAGCCACCATCCAAGTGACATTTTCAAGCCCATCATGTGTTGAAGGACCAGGTCCTGGGTGCCAAGGGAACTGCCCTACCCCTGAATGCATGGAAACAGTTGAGATATCCAAGGCATTAAAGTATCTCTCAAATCTTTGAAAATTTAAAGGGCCACTTAGGAATAATTCACAAGTTAGACATTAGATATTTGTAAAGATTCAAAGCAAAGGAATTCAGTAAACAGAGCCCGAGGTCCTACCTGCGTCTTTGGCCACCTCGGACACATCTTCGTTCCTCATCTCAGCCATGTACCCGAGCACCGTGAAGATGACAAATCCAGAGATGAAGCTCGTTATGCAGTTCACTGCACTGGTCACCAGGGCGTCTCTGGAGTGGAAAACCCATAGGGCCTGAAGACAGCTCTGAGGAGGGGAGTGTAAGCAGCACCTGTCTGTGTACCTGACCCGCTGAGATAGGCCTCCATGGTTCAAAGGAACCTGATCTTGCCCTGATGCCCCCGAACCCCACTTCTCAGGCTCCAAGGACAAACTCTGTGAACACCATACGTGCTGGGGGAGAGTAGTTTTTCACTACTGCTTTCAGAGGCGGTCCTGCTGTGAAACAGCAGAGCACAAACCTCTCCATTTTAAACAGGAGAGGTGCTGGGCTGGAGGGGGGCAGGATAGTGCCTTGGAGTCACATTAGTGAGGCCCTCACATTTACATGTTTGACATTATCTTCAGGTGAAGTCCTAAACCTGCCACAGAAATACCCTAACACTTAAAAGACTTCAGGCTGGTGTCCTAACCCAAGGCCACACTGCTTAAGGTATGTGTAAACTCCTCTCCCATCCTTTGGAAAAATATAAATTTTGTAATTATGAATTGCTGGGCATTGCCACCAGTGACAGGATATTAAAGTTTAAGTCTGAAAGTAGTGAGTAACACTTAAGAGATTAGTGTACCACTCCTATTTTGATAAAATATCTAAAGTGAGATTTTTCCATAAAAATTTTGACAGTTTTGTGTTAGAATAATTCAGTTATTATACTTTTTGTGGACACATATATAAACAATCACATAATTTTTGTTGTTAAAATATTAACTAGTCAAGCCTAAATATTTAATCATATGTTGTAATTTATCTAATTCTGCTATAGAATTTCTTAAGTATTATTTTTATATGCAGAGACTCTCACAAAACTGAAGTGGCCTGGGGCCTCTCCCAACCTCTGAGTGGGCCAGTAGTTAAGGCCTGGGTAGGTACTCTGGCCAGGGGTGAATGGCCAGGGGCCCGTGGCTCCCCTGAGGGGCAGTGTCATCATGGCCTAAGCCCAGCCAGGTTTGAGGCCATCAGTTCAGTTGCTTTTGCTCACTCCACTTCCAAGCTTTGCTTGGGGGCCCTGATACTCACTGGTAACAGTTGTTGTTGAACTTGTTATAGCTAGCAAAAGCCAGGAGGACCCCAAAACCAGGACCAAGAGAGAAGAAGATCTGAGCAGCAGCATCAACCCACACCTGGAACATAGCAGGGGAAAAGGCATTGAGGGTGAGGGGTTAGACCCCGGCCAAAACTGGGCACCAGCAGAGTGGCACCTCACATGCCTCCATGTGGCTACATGTGGGGCAAAAAATAACAGCTTTTTAAGGCTGTTCTAGTGATGCTAATCCCATTTTGTGGCTTCAGTTGTACTTTTTATGCTTGTATTTCTGATTTAAAGCATCATTGAAAGTAAATTTCAGTTGTCCCTACTGTCCTGTTTGAAGAAGAACTAGCTTCACCCAGTAAATGACAAAGAGGAGCACACCGTTTCCCTCAATGATCTTACCCCTGTCTCCAGGAGTTTCTGCCAGTTGGGTTTCAAGTAGAAGACAACACCTCTCCAGGCTCCGGGGAGGGTGGCCCCCCTCACCAGCAGGACAGAAAGGATGATGTAAGGAAAGGTGGCTGTCACCCAAACTACCTAGAAGGAAAGAAGATGCACAGGATATTGCTGCAGTATTCCACAGAGAGCTAGGAAGAAGTGGGTGGGTCTCAGTGACTTTTATTCAGGAACACTTCCGAGACAGCACATCCATCTCTTTTTTCTGTCATTTTAGGAGGCAAGATGGCAGAAAGATCACTGCCTTCAGAATCAGACAGATGGAGACCTGACTCAGCTTGGCCAGTACTACCTTCCTCCAAGCCTGCTTCACATCTGTAAAATAGGGACACTATCCAGCAGAAAACAATAGTTAGCCCCTTAGATAAAGCACTGAGCATGGCCCATGATGAGTTTTCTAGTAAATGATTGCTCACCATTAGTAACTGTGAGTCTAGCAGTTGGTTAAAGGAATTTTGAAAAAATACATATGATTTCATCAGTGACTCAGGAGGCTAAGGCAGGAGGAGCTTGAGTTTGAGGCCAGAGACCTCTGGCATAACTTAACAAGACCCTGTCTCGAGATAAAAAAATAAAAACTGGGATGGGGTTATAGCCCAGGGGCATAGCACCTGCAAAATATGTGCAAGGCCCCAGGGTTCAACTCCCAAGTACTACAAAATAAATTTAAAAGCTATAATTTTTTATATAAAGGGCCTGCACTGTACCCTTTGCTTATGTGCACTTATATACAAATAAGATTGTCCCATTTCTAGAGTGTTCTATAGATGTGGTGGAGAAAGAGCATCATGGAATGTGTTTGGTATTGAGGGAAACAATCATTGTCCCCTAAGCAGCAGCTGTCCAGGCTACTGTGTTCTGAGTTTGAGACCCTGTGGGGCCCCTTGGCAGGCCTGGATCATCAGCAGCCAGTCTTCACCTTGCCAGATGTTTTGACGCCTTTCCAGATGCTGAAGTAGATAATGGTAAAGATGAGCATGATGCAGAGGGCAAGCTGCCAGCTGATGCCCCCCAGGTCCTGGAGCCCCTTAGACCGATGGATCTGCAGGACATGGCGCCTGGATTGACAGAGAAAGGCCTGTGAGAGGATGTGGACAGTGACATGAGCACACAAACAGACCTCCAGGAGGGCGCCCAGAGAAAAAGAGACTCTGTGCTGCAAAGACCAGTCTCAGGCAGGGCTAGGGTGGGCCCTGCTAATCCTGAAGGAAGAAGTAGCACATTCAGCCAACAGCCGGGGAAGAGCACTCAGCTCAAAGGCAGATGTCCAGTCCCTCCTTTGCTGCCTGGGACCTGAACTGTTGACGAACATGACTGGCTTGCAGGTTCGTGAGGATTTATATGTGTAGGTAGTGGGCCTCTCCCTCATCTCAGATTAGCTCTGGCTTTAGGCTACCATTACCTAAAATCCCTACATTAAAAATACTGCTGGGACCAGTCATGGTGGCACACGCCTGTAATCCCAGCTACTCAGGAAGTGAAGGCGGGAGGATCCCAAATTTGAAGCCAGAGACAACCTGTGTAACTTAGCAAGACCTTATCTCAAGATACAAAAATAAAATGGCTGGGGATGCATCTCAGTGGTAGAGAGCTTGCAGAGTATGCATGAGGCCCTGGGTTAAGCCCCTCAGGACTACAAAAAAGAAGGAGAACAAGGAGGAGGAGGAAGAAGAGGAGGGGGAGGAGGAAAGACAGAAGAAAAGATGCTTCTCCAAGCATCATCTTCCAAAGAGTAGATCCCACTTATTTAGTCAACAGATTAAAACAGAAACTATTTGGATAGCTCGGAACTCCTTGAAGAAGCAGGATGTTTTGTTTCCATGGCAACTAGCTGGGAGGAGGAGCCAGGGAGAAGGGTGGTTTTGATGAAGGGCAGTAGTTCTGGAAAGTGAAGGTAGAGGTCAGTTTTGGCATGGCGGAGCAGCCTGGCCTGGAACAGCACCTGGGAAAGGGGTTATATGGCATAGAAAGGCCAGATTATGGAGCACTCAAGGTAGAGCTTCCCAACTCCAAATTCTGTGGGGGGCCGGCCCTGCCACCTCCTCACATTCACTCCCTGATCTCTGACAGCTTCATCTCTTAGAAATCTGCCAAGAGAGGGCTGAAGAGCTCTTGGCATCTGCCTGCTCCCTAAGACGTGAAGGCCCAGGGGAATGGTCTGCCCTTAGCAGACCACCCCCTCACTCACACACACTTACGTGTAGAATTCCTCAGCAGGTGATGTGGAATGGAGTGTCCAGGTGATGTTGTCTTCAGAGAAGTAGTTGGTGCAGTTGCCAGTGTTCCAGGAGTTCTTGCAGTTGGTCCAGGGCAGCTGGTCCGTGAAGGAGGAGATGAGGTAGTAGAGGGCCCAGGCCATGATGGTGTTGTAGTAGGAGGCGATGTAAAAGGCAATGATGCAGATGGCATAGCCAATCCCTGGGCAGGGGGTGAGAGAGGCCAAGTTCAAAGGGCAACCCAACAGCGAAACTGACAGAGGGCACTGGAGAGTCCATAGCCCAGCTGAGGGATAAAGATGGTTACTGCCATCCATTCCATTCCCCAAGACTCTGGGAGAGGGAGGGAGAAGTGGCAATGCAGCAGGCTACTCATATATTTGCAAGCTTTCGTGTTTTAGAATGAGTGCTTTTTTTTTGTTTTTTTTAGTTCACTTTTAATTGCCATTTGTTCTGTGTCTTCTTAACAACTTCACATCACTTGAGCAGTCAAAAACTTAATGACTTAAACCAGGAATAGTGGTACAGACTGCAATCCCAGCACTCAGGAGGCAGAGGCAAGAGGACTGAAGTGAGTTTGAGGACAACCTAGACTACATAGTGAGACCCTGTGTCAAAAAAAATAAAAATAAAAATAAAAAAAAGCAAAACCGAAAAAACCTGAATGACTCAAGTTATCTCCCAGAGGTATCTAAGGCCTGATTCCAGAAGCAGGTCCCATGTCCTAGCTGGAATCCCAGGTACCACTCACTGATGAGAATGCCCTGCTCACCTGCCCACCCAACCCCTTCAGTTACCTTTGAATATCGGGCAGATTTTCCTCCATATAGAAATGCATCCATTTCGGTGGTACTGGCCCAGTGCGAGCTCCATGTAAAAGAGCGGGATCCCCCCGAAAATGGCCATGATGGTGTAGGGGAGGAGGAATGCCCCTGAAGCAGAGGAGAGACAGTTTCACCCCCTGCCCTCATCCACCCTAGGTCAGCCCAATTGATCTAGATATGAGGGGTCATACTGGGAACCACAGAGCCACCTGATATTTGAGCATCACAAGGCCACCCTATGCTGTATGACCTCACACTGCTGCCCTGGTTGTGGTGCTTTGCTAGAAGGACTAGTAGACAGAGCTCCACAGCTAAAGCAGGGTTTCAAGGAGACACTGACCAAATAAGTGGAAAGACGGTGGGCCTGGGAGTTGGCAGAACAGGCGCTGGGACCATTCCCACTCCAGTTGACCTGGGCAAACCAAGGCCACTTCCCTTATCTGAGCCCCAATTTCCTCCCCTACCAGGTGACAGGGTTAAGAAAAACTGAGTTTCCCAAATCCAGCCACACATTACAATCACTTCTTCTTGTTAGGTGCCGTCAAGTTGGTATCCGACTCATAACGACCCTCATAGGGTTTTCAATGGCTGTTTTGGATTGCCTTGGGAGTGGATTGCCAGGTCCTTCTCCCATTTTTGCGGTGCTGGGAATTGAACTCGGGACCTCAGAGACAGCAGCGCAGCGCTCTACCAACTGAACTAAATTACAATCACTAGTGAGCCTAAAAAGTCACCCCCAGGTTCCAGGGCCCAGTCCAGACCTCCTGAATGTCCAGATGTAGGTGCAACGCAAAATTGCTTTCTAGCTCCCAGGTGATTCTGATACAATCAGTACAGAGCATCCTGGGAAGAGATTGCCTGCAATGATCTGCAGGGATGCAACCATCTATGAGTCACAGAACTAGATCTTTGCTTATCAGTATTGTGTCTGGCTCCAGACACTTGGTCACTGATAATTTGGCTGTGTGTCCATAATTCCACTGAGCCAGAATGATCCCTCATAAGCCACCTTTAGGGACATGGCTGAAAAAGGTAGTTTCTCCCAGAACAAGAACATACAGAGTAGCTATATAAGTGGAGGTTCTATTGTCTCCTGGATCCTGTGGCTGATCCCCAGGTTGGGGATCACTTACCTGTAGCCTGAGTTTCAGCCTGATTCTCCCTGATAACTTTCCCTCCTATAAAATGCTGGGCATGATGGGGCACATCTGCAATCTCAGCACTTGGGAGGCTAAGGCAAGAAGATCAATGTTTGAGGCCAGTCTGGTCTACATAGCAAGGTCCAAGCCAAACTGGGCTACAAAGTAAGACCCTGTCTCAAAAACAAAACAAAATAAAAGTTTGGGTTCTAAAACCTAAAACCAGTACAACTCAGAAAGGTCCACATAACTTATAATTGTGTTGGGTAAACCTGGCTTGAGAATAAAAATCATGTTGTGTTTTCATAGTGGCCTTCATCCAAAGGGTTTGCTTGATCAGATTTACAGTAGGAAACATCACCAGGGACGCAGCCCCTTACATAATGCTCAGGTTAAAGGGGGGTCCACCTAAGCTGGAGATAAGGTGATTATGGCTTCTGCTTCACCCAGGTAGGAATCTCTGAACTTCCCATGGGCCCCCATGGAACTACCTTTGCAGCCACATGGACAGATGTCCTTAAAAGATATAGCAAATCTAAGCAACTCTGTGTCAGGCCATGGAAGAAGTGAGGGTGACACAAATGAATTGACCCCCAAACCTCATATTAGCTGTCCCTCAAAGAGCTCTTATCAAAATAAAAATTGACTGACTTGACATCCATTTCTTCTTATCCTTTTTTTATTCTGATAACAAGCCCCAGGTCAACGCAGAGTCCCTTAACTACTCACTTCTCTCCCTGGCTTCTGTTTTCATGCCTACACAGCTACAATTTTTGACTATCTACAAGGTAACTTCTCTAGAGGCTTTGGGGTTACAAGAAAAAACAAGATAGGGTCTCCAGCCTCAAAAATACAGCACTGTCATAGGAGATTTTATATATATATATATATATATATATATATATATTCTCCTTGCATGGTTTGAGGTTGGTATTAATGTCATGCTATGGCTGGTCTCAGCTATAGATTATGCCCAATCTGGAAACTTAAGACTCTGAACCTAAATTGATGCCATTCTTTGACTCTACTGCAGCCCAAGAGCCACCTCCCAATATTTCCTTACACAGACTCTTCCATGTGGAACCTGCCAGCAGGAGTGAAGGAACTCAGCACAGTGCAGTGGCCATTCCCTGCCTCTGGCTCAGTGGAGGACACAGCTTAGATAGCGCATGATAAAGCACTAATGATGCTGGAAACCTGAGGTTGAGTTTAGGAGAGCTCCAGTCCAGCTTCATGACCAGAAAGCCTCAGACATGCTGACCTAAGCTTGTGGCTTCCTGCAGATTTGTCTCTTAGACTAGCAGAAAGTCTGAGCAGTCATGTTCCCAGACTCCTATTAGTTACACAAGACAGCAAAGATGTCTTCTGGCCTCCCACAAGGATCTACAGTCCACCCCAGGGTCAGAGCTTCTGCTCATTGCCCACAAAACTGACCTCCTCCATTCTGGTAACATATGTAAGGAAAGCGCCAGACATTGCCCAGGTCCACAGCATAGCCAATGACTGAGAGGAGAAAATCCACCTTCTTGCCCCATGTCTCCCGTTCCCCTTGATGAACCTCAGCCACTAAGGTGGTAGTGGCAGCTGGGAGAGAGTGCCGAGTGTCATCTCCTGTGCTAGGGCTGGGAACTGCTGAGTACCCGTTGGACATTTGACCGGACTCTGCTCTGTCCCCTGGGGTGGGAACACCCTTCTGTAGAAGGCCGTTTTCCTGGCAATCTTCTCCATCCTTATACGCCGACAGGGCCTTCTGAGAATTCAAGGGCGTGGTCTCCATCCTGCTGGTTAATAAGTGATACCTATGCCCATCTGCCGAGGGCCTGAACTAATTCTTGGTGCTTGGCTTCGTGGATCTCCTCAGAGCTTTACAGCGATGGGATGCCAAGCTCTGCTGGAAAGGCACACAAAAAGGGTAAAATTAGGAATTTGGTTGTTTTTGGTATTCAATCATCATATGTCTTAAGTGACATTAGGTAGCAGAATTACAAATGCAACCATTACATATGAAGTAGCCTGTTTGCTATGTGACTCAATAAAATCCACTAAACTTTTCAACCTTCGGAGTGTCAAGTTGCAATCAAGTGATTTAAAAAGAAAACAACAGAACAAAAATAGAAAACTCAAGGCTGGATACAGTGATGGACGCCTGTAATTTCAACAGCTTGGAGGCAGAGCTGGGAGGATCATGAGTTGGAGGCCAGAGGCACCTGCATAACTTAGCCAGACCCTGACTCAAAAAAAGGAGGGGACCTGGGGTGCAGCCCACTGGTAGAGCCCTTGTAAAGTATATGCAAGACCCTAGGTTCAACCCCCAAGTAACACACACACACACACACACACAGGGCAAAATCATCAAGGTTTCACACAGGCTCTGCTTAAGTATGCCTGCAGCCATAGCCCTGTGGCTTCCAATCCCGTCAGATCTCAGAAGCTAAGCAGGGTCGGGCCTGGTTAGTACCTGGATGGGAGACCGCCTGGGAACACCAGAAGCTGTAGGCTTGGGAGAAGGACCTGGCAACCCCCTCCCAAAAATCAATCTGCCATTGAAAACCCTATGAACAGCAGAGAAGCACTGACAATAGTGTTTTGCCTGTTGTACAGCGGGTCGCTATAAGTCGGATACCGACTTGATGGCACCTAACAACAAGAACAACTGCTTAAGTATAAGCACTTGCTTCACTTTGAGAGACCAGACTGTCCCCCTGTGCTTTATCAGTAACTCAGAAGAATGCCAGAAGAGGCCTCTTCCCAGTGTCACAGAGCACCCTGTCCTGGACACTATGTTGGGAAAATAGTAGATAAAGCAGCAGTTTCTGCCTGCAAGTCGGTAGGGACAGTCCTGTCCATTATTTAAGCTGAATGCCCTGAGTTAAGCTTCACATAGACTACAGCTACAATCTAACAAGGAAAAGAATAAAGGACAGAGTAAAGGAGAGAGGGAAAGGTTACCCTTTGTGAGTCACCCCTATCTCCCCATCTGGGCCCTTTCTCACTCTTTCTTTAGCCCAGGTCTGGGAGGCTCTGGGCAGATTCCAGCTGCCTCTGGCTGTGCCAGGCCGCCTGTGGTGGGCCTTCCTGCCTTCCTGTTGCACCTCTGCAGGCCCTGCTGGACGGTAACCATCACTGCTTCTTACCATTCATTCTTCTTGCCACTCTCCAGCAGCTCCTGGGACCAAGCCACTTGTCACAGTAGCAGTGGGCAGATGGGCATTTGTCCAGAAAGCCAGAGAGAAGTGTGTGCAGGTCACTGATGCCAGCCTGCCTGGTGTCCCCATAAGCTTCAATGGGGACAGCTGAGCCAGGACAGCTATACCTTTATTTCACTACTAGGGCTGGGGTGCAGAGAAAGCAGCTTGACTTTCCTGTGGACTGAGGTCTGAGAATTCTACACGTGGGGATACAAATCTGAGCCCTTTTGGACTTTAAACCTATGGCCTGTTATAAACTTGCAAGCAGCCAAGACCTGCCAGCTCACTTTGTTTCTTCCTGGGCTGAGCTTTCAAAGCCTTGAAACAGTTCAAGAGTTGAGACATATTTCTGCTCAGTTAAGATCACATATTTTTCTAGAAACGGATTGTTACCACTATTCACAAGAGCAAAGATCCCACACCAATTCTCCAAATCCAACAGTGGTAGGAGGGCTATATACTAAAAATTGCAAATGTATGTCTCTTACCTGTTTAGGGTTTTAGACTACCTGAACTATCTGCACACAGAAATGTGGAAAAAAAAAACAAACTGAGGGGCTGAGGGTGCAGCTCAGTGAGAGAACTTGCCTAGCATGTGCAAGGATGGGGTTCAACTCCCAGCACAGCAGAACATAAAGCAAGGGCTTCACACTGATGACTAGGGACATAAATAATTGGCAAGGATTAGACATGAACACCAGGGGATAAGGGTAATTAAGGGTAATTGTTTGTTGGGTTCTTTCTTCCCTGTAAAGTGGAAAACAAAATTTTTAAAAGGATTCTTGCCAAAAATATCAATAGTGATAAAAGATAAACCAGTTATACGTAGCTAGGGGTGTGTGCACACAATGGGGAGAGGTTCTGGGTTCTACCTCCTCTAGCTGTCTGGCCCGCACCCCACCCCAAACTCAAAGATGCAAACACCATTGGGAAGAATACAAATTTCTGACACAGCGGTCTAGGTAAAGCCTCATTCTGCTCCTCCAATATACTACTGGCCCCTCCCTGCGCCCTACTTCTTGGGACCTCAACTAGACTTCAGAGACTTATTTTCCTTTTCTTTCTTCCTTCCTTCCTTTCCTTTTCTTTCCTTTCTTTCCTCCTTTCCTCCTTCCTTCCTTCCTTCCTTCACCTTCCTTCCTTCCTTCCCTCTCTCCCTTCCTTTTCCCTTCCCTTCCTTTCCTTTCCTTCTTTCCTTTCCTCTCCTCTCCTCTCCTTTCCTTTCCTTTCTTTATGGTGCTTAGGATGGAACCAGGATCTTGCACATGCTAGGAAAGGGTTCTTCCACTGAGCTACATCCCTAGCCCCAAAAGACATTTTTGGTTTTATTTTTTCAGTACCACCAAGTGGAACCAACCCAGGGCCTCAAACATGCTAGGCAAGTGCTCTACCACTGAGCTGCACCCACAGCCTCTTTTTGTTTTATTTTGAGACAGGATCTTGTTAAGTTGTACAGGCTGCCTCTGTCCTTGAATTCATGATCCTCCTGCCTCAGATTCCTGAGTTACTGGGATTATGGGGGTGTACCATAGCATCCGGGCTGGGATTTAGCTCAATTGGTAGAGCGCCGCTCTGCAGTGTCTGAGGTCCCGTGTTCCATTCCCAGCACTGGAAAAATGGGAGAAGGATGTGGCAATCCACTCCTGAGGCCATCCTGAAACAATCAGCCATTGAAAACCCTATAAGGGTTGTTATGAGTTGGACACAACTCAATGGTACCTAACAACAACCATAGCACCCAGCAAAAGGGAGGAGTTTTGGCTTTGGGTGGGTTTATTGTTATGCATTTGTTTGTTTAGTTTTGGTGGAGACGACAGGATGTCAATATATGTGTGTGTCTGCGCATATGTAAATTACATAATATATATGTGTTGTTATTAGGGGCTGTCAGGTCAAGTGTTACTCATAGTGACCCTCATAGGGTTCTCAATGGCTGTTGTTTTGGGGGGATTGCTTCAGGAAGGGGTTGCCATGTCCTTCTCCCATTTTTATGGTGCTGAGGATTGAACCCAGGGCCTCAGAAAGCACAAAGCAGCACTCTACCAACTGAAATAAACCCCAGTCTATTATATATATATATATATATATATATATATATATATATATATATATATATATATATATACACAGATGTACACAGATGTACATCTGTGTACACAGATGAAATACTATTGTCATGCTTCTCCGCTATTCATAGAGTTTTCAATGGTTGATTATTTTTTGGGAGTGGGTTGCGAGATCCTTCTCCCAAGCTTACGGCACCTGGTGTTTCCAGGTGGTCTCCCATCCAAGTACTAACCAGGTTTGACCCTGCTTAGCTTCCATGATCTGATGGGATTGGAAGCCACAGTGGTATGGCTGCAGACGTGTGTGTGTGTGTGGGTGTGGGTGGGTGTGTGTGTGTCTATATATATATATATTTTTTTGGCAGTACTTGGAGGTTGGACTCAGTGTCTTGGACATACTTTGCAAGTGCTCTACCACTAGGTTGTACCCCAACCCATTAAAAAAAATTTTTTTTGTTGTTTATCTTGAGACAGAGCCTCACTAAGCTATACAGGCTTCCTTGGGCCTCAAACCTGTGATCCTCCTGCCTCCCAAGTTGCTAGGATTATACACATGAGCCACTGTACCCAGCTTGTCAATATGTTTATATACAAAGCTAAGTTAAACCTGAACTTGACAGTCTCTGGTTGTGGTGTTTCAGGCCTCTGCACTCCATGTTGTTGTTATTGTTAGGTGCCATTGAGTTGGGTCCAACTCATAGCAACCCTATGTACAACAGAACAAAACACTCCCTGACACGGCGCCAAGCACATGATCTTTTTTATGTTTAAGCCCATTGTTGTAGCCACTTTGTCAATCCAGCATTCCCTCTGGCCTACGTCAATGCCATGTTTTCCACACTAAACAAGGAAGAACATGAAGACCAAAGGGCAGAAAGCTTCACCATGGGTGGCCGGATGGCATGGAGATGAAAGAGCCTGCCCATAACCCGTCACCCACTTTGCTTTTTCTTCTTCCATGCTCAAAATTTTCTCCAGGATCGGCTTCCTTTGTCCACACTGCCAGTCTCCTCCCACTAAATGGAGAGGGAAACCATGGTCCATCTCAGAAGCAATACCCCAGGGACGGGGCAGAAACATTTGGCCATAGCAGTGACTCAGTCCCCTCCTTCCTTGGGAGCCAAACAATTTGTTCTAGATTTCATTTACTTTATTCCTTGGTGTATCCTGCAGGGAAGATGAGAAACGTGTGAGTTGGTGGCTTGAGGGGAACAATGTGTGTTTTGCAGGCTTCTCAGGGGTTCAGCCCCCATGGCATCCAATCTTGATCTCTTGGCAATTATGATGGGCAGCTCCTGGAAGGACAGTACACTGTTCTCTATTTTTGTTCTGAGCCATTATAAAGTTCTGGTTTCCTGAAATAGCCCCCAGGACTTTTCAACTTGATCAATTTTTTTAAAAATTCAAACCTGCTACGAGCATCCTTCAGACAACCCACGGCATCAGGTTGCCTCTCCCCGGGGGTGGTCTCTCTCCATCAGCTCTACTTTCTGGGGTTTTCCTACTGTGCCCCTGACCTTGATCACAACACCTGGGGTGAAGAGAATCACAGCCACTCAAAGCCACAAACAGGCAGGAGACACACATTTCCCTTTCTTCAACTCGCTCTCCTCCTCTCCCAGTTAAGAGGAAAACTTCCCAGCTAGGAACTACATCTCTCCGTCAAGAGCAGAGGCCTGTGTTTGCTCCGTTCTGCCTGCCAGCTCCTGCTGCTAATGCCCTGACTCCTTTCCCACTTTGCTGATTCTACATAGTCCTCCCCAGGTTTTTCCTCTGAGACCAGCAGAAAACAATGGTTGAGAGCAAGCTGGCCCGGGGATAGAGAAGTACAAATTATTAAGAAGGTTCGTTTCTGAGAATTCTCTCTTGAAAGCTTTCTTTCTTTTTTAAAAGATATTTTTATCCTGCTGGGTAAAAGATGGCAAAGGAGGTCAATGGTACAGCCGGGACCTACTCCAGGCAGTCTTTGAGTTTATCTGTGGCCAGAAAAAGCCCTGAAGCCCTCCCTTGCACCTTGTGTGTGCGCTGTTGTCCCAGGCTGAGCTGGGCTGTGTGTGTTGCCATGTAAACCAGCTCTGCTGTGGGTTGATAGCCTGACCTTCCCCATGGTCTCCACACCTGAGGCCAGCATGGTGGTGCAGTTGACCTGCTGCTGGTCATGGGTAGCATTCTGTTCACGCTGGCTTCCTCTCAGCTAATTCACTTGATACCTCCTACCCCACAGTTAAATAAAAGGTTTGTTTCCAGGCTGGAGATGTAGCTCAATGGGTACAGCACTTGCCTAGTGTACACGAGGCCCTGGGTTTGATCCCTTGCACCAGAGAAAAAAGAAAGAGGAAAGAGGATTGTTCCTATTTAAACTTCTGATCAAATATCCATTCCTCTTTCTGCAAACTGTCTCTGTAGCCAGGGGAACCAGTATCTGAATAAGCCGGTAATTATAATGATTAGTCATAAAACCGCCCAGCCCTTTATAAATGCCCGTGCCTCTACTTGTCTGTTTGATGCCCATCCGTACTTCTGAAGCAAAAACAGTATAGAAGTTTTGTACTTTGACTTCATGTGTCAAGATCAAAGTGAGTTCACTTCTCAGGATACTCGATTTCCATTTTTGAAAAACAAAACAAAACCCCAGCAAGAATTATGGGTTGAACATTGAGATAAGATTAATTACAGGTCATTAAGCCAAAGTGGCAATTTGCATTCTTTATGCAGAGGGAGGGAGTCTAAAGTTCCCAAGGCACATATCAAGGACAAGAGGAATTACTGAGCTCTGGTGCCTCCCTGCCTGACAAACATCAAACCAGATGCCCTGCCACAGAGAGGCACAAACTCAGCAAAGCCCCGCCGGATGCCTAAAAGATATACACGGTCCTGCCTTCATGGAGTTCATGGTGCAAGGCCAAAATGTGGTGCCACAGATAAGCACAGCAAGGCTGGTGCATGGGATTCCTGCCTGCCTGCTGCAGCACGTTGGGATACCCCACATTGTTACCTCTGAGGTTGCCCTTGCGTTCTACAAGTCTCCCTTGGGATGCTGTTGCAGTTCTTGTCTTGGATCTCACTTGGTTGTTCCTCACAGGCTCTACCAGGTAAAGTGCTGGTGAACATTTGTATCTGTTGAGAGGCTGCTGAGAGCTCCAAGGTGTGCAGGGTCACAAGCCATCAGGAGTGGTGCTTGTCTCTCAAGTAAAATAAAGAGACTTGGGAGCTGGGCACAGTGGCACACACCTGTAATCCCAGCAACTTGGGAGGCAGAGGCAGGAGGATCCCAAGTTCGAGGCCAGAGGCAGCCTGTGTAACTTTGTGAAACCCTGACTCAAAATAAAAAATACAAAAGGGTCTGTGGGTGCAGCTCAGTGGTAGAGCACTCGCAAAGTATGTGCGAGGCCCCGGGGTCAGCCTCCAACTATTGGAAAACAAAAAAGACAGGGAGACTTGGGATGTTAAGGAAGAGGGTAGAGAAAATCTGCTTGTGTTTTGGACATAATGGGTAGACATGAATTCCACCATCCCAGCTATCTGCTTATGCAAAGGATTTCTTGCACGAGAGAGTCAGTTTCACTTTTTGGAGAGGCATTAAATAGGATAAAGTCCTCAGGGTGCTTCGGGCCAGTTACTGAGAGAAAGAAAAAGTCTCTGTTCAGAACTTTCCTGACCTGGCAGCAGGAAAGGGGGCACCCCAACTTCTCCATGCAGAGCATGCGGTCTAGAGGACTAGGCACGCAGGGCGGGTCTGGGTCACACCCTAGTCTGGCCAAAAGTTCAAGGGATTATTTAGACTTTAATAAAAAGAAATGGATTTGGCATAAAGAGGCATGAACTGCCCTTTGCCAGTGAACAAGAACAGCCAAGCCTAGACTAACCACCTTCCTGAGTCACCATTCAATAGCTGTGTGTGCCCACAACCCAGGCTCTTCTTTCTGTCTCAAAAACCTGCACTGGAATCCCAGATCCACCATTACTGGCTCTGTGGCTTTCAGGAGGTCACTTGACATCTCTGAGCCTTCATTTTCTCCTGCTTAAAAGCAGAGCACTAAAATTACTACCTCCTATAGCAAGTTCGAGACCAGAGGCAGTCTGCATAACATAGCGAAACACTGTCTCAAAAAGTAAAAAAAAAAAAGGGCTGGAGGCGACTGCTCAGTGGTCCAGCAGCACTTGGAAAGCATGCAAGTGGGAGACCTTGGGTTCAACCCCCAGTACCGCCAAAAAAAAAAAAAAAAAAAAAAAAAGTACTACCTTCCAAAGGGCTTGTGAAAACAAAAGTAGGGCAAATGCCTAACTCAGCCTCTAACAAATGGAAAGCATCAATAAATGGCAGTGAGTCATTTCACTACCACCACCACATACGCCACCCATTCTGCTTTCTACTTCACATTCCAGTCAGGGAAACTGAAGCCCACAGGACTTACAACTTAGGTGACTTAACAGCCACAGCTGGAGCCTCACTGGCTTTATGTTATTCCTCTCAATCAGGAGCTTGTGGTCACGTGGGTAACTCGGAAACAACAGATCCCTGGGTGGTTCTTCCAGAGATTGTAAAGTGAAAAGAGACCCACAGGGTGCCCAGGAATCTGCATTTTTCACAGACACTCCGGGTCACTCAGGGGCAAGAGGGCCTCCCAACATGCCTGAGCATCCCATCCCCACCATGGCTGAAGTTTCTCCATCTCCTCCCTGAAGCTTCTTATTACCATCCCAGCCCAAGATGATCACTCTCCACATGGTATAATTACTCATTAGTCATACGTCACTGATCACCGCATGTCCCTTGCTCATGTCCCTTGGAACACAAGCCACACGTACACATCCCTGCTCTGGGCTGCTTGCAGAGTGGCGCATGCACCACATGGCTCTCAACGCAGAAGCCCTGCCGGGTTCCTGGGTGAGGCCATGGATGCAGCCCAATGTTGAGCCCAGGTAAGGCTGCCTGCTCCTCCCTGGGGAAAGTCAGAGGGAGCCAGGGTCCTATCTCAAGGGTCCACACCCCTCCTAGCCACTGTGCATCTGAGAGCGGAGGAGGCAGCTGTCACAGCAGTGATTTCTGAGGATTAGAGAAACCAGGCTGTTCTTTCAGAATTTATAATGAGCTGGGCAGGGAGCACACCTCAACTGGTGTGCTCCGCATGCTCACATGAGAGTCGGGTGTTTGGACCTGGAAATGTATCCACTACGCACAGAAGTCAGAGTTACAAGCATCTGGAAGGAAAGCTATAGAACACAGGCCAAAGGACTGCCCGCCAGCAGCAGGGCGGACAAGGGAACAGATCCTAAGTCACCTATTTATTTCAACCTTCTTTTCTGGTTCTTGAGGAAAACCAAAGTTAAGAAGGACAATGATGCCTAGACACGCCTGTACAGATCCTGCGGGAGGTATCTTTTAGGCCCCTGTAGGGCTTTAAAAGTTGCTGGCAGGAATTCCTTACTACATTTAACTTAATCTCACAATTTACGACATTTTGCAGAAAACAAACCTGCTTTCCCTCTGTTGGTGTAATATGTGGACCACAAGGGGACACACTTGGAAAACTCAAAACAAGTGATATGTTACAATGAGAAGAATCACCTTTTTTTTTTTTCATTTATTTTTTATTTCCTTGCAATGCAACGGATCGAACCCAGGACACTGCACATGCTAGGCAAGTGCTCCACCACCGAGCTGCATCCCCAGCCCTGGTTCATCCCTTCTAAATTGTGATAATGCAATTTATGCAATGAACAGAAATCAAGATAAAACACATGGGAGCATTTCCAAACAAAGCTTTTCTTTTCTTCAGTACAAGCATAAGCCTACTGTTGTGTGAAACAGACATGATTAAAGACACAAAGGGACCCTAGAGAGGGAGCAGAGGGAGAGAGACAGAAGAAAACCAGCCCCAGGGAGAGGGTGTCCTAGAATGACAGTGGATTTACTTGTGGAGCTGACCAAGGAGGAAGAGAGAAGAGTGGGAGAAAGCAGTTTGGGTGGAACTAAAAGGCAAAGGCAAAAGGTGAAGAAGAGAGGAAAGAAGGAACTGCGCCCATGGCCCAGGGGGACATTCATGAAAAAAAAAAAATCAGCCCATCATTGTTGTTAGGTGCCGTCGAGTCGGTATCCGACTCATAACGACCCTCTGTACAACAGGGGAAACACTATTGTCAGTGCTTCTCTGCTGTTCATAGGGTTTTCAATGGCAGATTGATTTTTTGGGAGGGGGTTGCCAGGTCCTTCTCCCAAGCCTACAGCTTCTGGTGTTCCCAGGCGGTCTCCCATCCAGGTACTAACCAGGCCTGACCCTGCTTAGCTTCCGAGAGCTGACGGGATCAGATGCCACAGGGCTACGGCTGCAGGCTCAGCCCATCATTACTCAGCATTAATCTAGATGAGGGCAAGAGACACTTCTGACCCCTAGGAGTTCACAACCTCAGAAAGTAACCCTCCGGGCTGGGGGTGCCACTCAGTGGTTGCCTAGCATGCATGAGGCCCTGGGTTCCATCCTCAGCACTGCAAAAATAAATAAATAAAGTAACCCCATCAGCTCAAAAGAACATCACTGAGACAGCAGGGACGTTTGCGTATGAGCTGTATATTGGAAACAGCGCTGTATCAGTGTTGCTTCCCCAATGTGATAAGGGGATGTGGTTGCATAGGAGAAAGTCCTTATTGTTATCGTTAGATGCCGTCAAGTTGGTGTCCGACTCCTAGCAACCCTATGGACAACAGATGAAACACTATTGTCAGTGCTTCTTTGCTATTGATAAGGTTTTCAGTGGCTGATTGTTTCGGGTGTGGGCTTCCAGGTCCTTCTCCTTCCTTGTTCTTAGGAGACACATATTGAAGTTATTTAGGGGTGAAGCATCTGGATGTCTGTAAACTCTCTATATACAGATATGTCAATTCTATAATCATATGAGTGATCTTATAAATATATCATTTTATCTGTTACATGTGAAAAAATTAGATATGTCTATAATTGAAGAGAACAATTGAAGAGAACACAGTATGGCAAAATGTTCACAACAGGTGAACACTTTATGATTTTGTTTTTTGACAAGGGCTTAGTATGTAGCTCAGGTTGGCCTTGAACTCACAATCCTGCCTCAGCTTTCTGAATAGTGGGATTGTAGGTGTGCACCACTCCCCCCAGCTGATTTCTCTGACTTTTCACTTTTAGTTTCTTAAAACTGGGAGAAAACATATCTGCAGCCCTCAGAGCAGTGCTAGGAAAGCTGCAGCCAGTCCACCACCCTGTGTACCCAGAAGAGTCAGTCTCCCCCGTCTGGAGGCTCTTCCCTCCTCTTTCCTGTGTCCAGCTCCTTTCTTCAGAAACAAGGGAACAGCTGCTTTGATTAGTGTCTTAAAGACACCAGGCTGATTACTAATCTGGGGAGACAAAAGTACCTGAGTGGAGGAACAGCAAGTTGTGGCCTGGCTGTGTCCCCAGAGCCCTGGGCATGGGTGAGCATGGGCAAGCCACCATCCTTCACCTCCAGGATCCTGCCAGGCCTCCCACTCCCTAAGTCTAGGGCTTTTCCTTAGAGCAAGACAATGCCCTTAAAGAAATCACAACTGGGCATGGTGGCAAAGCAGTGATCCTGCCACCTGGAGGTGGAGGCAAGAAAATCTAAGTTTGAGGCCAGAGGCAGCCTTGGTAACTCGGTGAGACCCTGTCTCAAAATAGAAAATGAAAAAGGGTCTGGGAGTACAGCCCAGCACTCACCTAGCCTGCACGAGGTTCTGGGTTCAACCCCTTGGTGCTGATTAAAAAAAATAAATCAGATTTCTGAGTGGCTGAGGAATCCTCTCCCAGGTCACCTCAGGGCCTGCCTGCCACAGCCCCTCTCCCTCTTCCGTCCGTTCCTTAAATAATGTCATGAAGAACTGGACCTCGGGATCCCAAGAGACCTTGCCCTAGCCCTTGTCATGTCCCTTGTCAGGGCCTTCGACCCTGGGACATCAGCTCCATGTCTCCACATGGTGGGGTGTATCTCGAGTTTTGTAGTCCAGGGACTTCTGGGATTAATGGATGTCACCATGTTTGACAGTCTATTTTTTTTTATGGTTTTTTTTTTTTTTTTTTTTTTTTTT